>SSHR01000899.1:0-40190 GCA_006518225.1 Fusarium neocosmosporiellum | reverse complement strand
CATAAAACACCCTGCCCTCCCCTCCATCTTCGCCTTCTTCCTTCTCTCTTCCTCCTCTTCATTCCTCTTCTTCACCTCTCTCACATACAGACCAGAGTACCTCTTGACGTGGTTCTGGGCTTCATTGCGACTTGTACAAAAAACCTCTACACCAAGGTGAGCTTCATCTGCCTACCCACTGCTTGCTTGTTGTTGCCCCTCCTATCCTCCAGCTCCCTTGAGCTCTGCTGCCTCCATCCATTCCACCCCTCCATTCCACCCCTCCCTCACCGATTGGAACCACCCCACCAAACGAGAGCTGGCTGGCTTGGTTGTGATGAGCAACACCAAAGACTGTTGAGGCATATTCCAACCACTCGTCGTTTGCACACGGGCCGTTTCTCGTTTGGTGCCGCTCACCAGAAAGCTCCGCCTACCAGCGAGCTTATAATTCCTCCTCTTCCCTCGCATTCTTCTCTCTTTCCTCTCCTTCCTCACGACAGCCAGCCGAGCTACCCACCCATTGAACTGCCAGCTAATACATCAGCCCATCCAGAACATCACATCATCAACATGGCCATCACCAAGGTCTTCGCCCGCTCTGTCTACGACTCCCGTGGCAACCCCACCGTCGAGGTTGACGTCGTTACCGAGACTGGCCTTCACCGGGCCATCGTTCCCTCTGGTGCCTCTACCGGTTCGTCCCGACCCTCCTCGGCTTCACATAACTGCCTTCGCTAAGTTTCCGTAATATAGGCCAGCACGAGGCTTGCGAGCTCCGAGATGGCGACAAGTCCAAGTGGGGCGGCAAGGGTGTCACCAAGGCCGTCGAGAACGTCAACACCGTCATTGCTCCCGCTCTGATTGAGAAGAACATTGATGTCAAGGACCAGTCCGCCGTCGATGCCTTCCTCAACGAGCTCGATGGTACTCCCAACAAGACCAAGCTCGGTGCCAACGCCATCCTTGGTGTCTCTCTGGCCGTTGCCAAGGCCGGTGCTGCTGAGAAGGTTTGTTCCAATTGGATTCTCTCTGCCGTGTCTCGTTCACATGCTGATCTCTTCTGCAGGGCGTTCCTCTGTACGCTCACGTCTCCGACCTTGCCGGAACCAAGAAGCCCTATGTCCTCCCCGTTCCCTTCATGAACGTCCTCAACGGCGGGTAAGTGTCAATTAGCTCGGTTCCTAGTGGTGTTAGCTAACCTTGCATGTCAGTTCCCACGCTGGTGGCCGTCTCGCCTTCCAGGAGTTCATGATTGTCCCCACGTAAGTGCCTTACCGAAGCCATACAACCCAAGCCTTGTTAACGCCGCCTTAGTGACGCTCCTTCTTTCACCGAGGCCATGCGCCAGGGTGCTGAGGTCTACCAGGCCCTCAAGGGTCTGGCCAAGAAGCGATACGGCCAGTCCGCCGGCAACGTCGGTGACGAGGGTGGTGTCGCCCCCGATATCCAGACTGCTGAGGAGGCTCTCGAGCTCATCACCGATGCCATTGAGCAGGTTGGCTACACTGGCCAGATCAAGATCGCCATGGACGTTGCCTCCAGCGAGTTCTACAAGGTGGAGGAGAAGAAGTACGATCTTGACTTCAAGAACCCCGAGAGCGACCCCACCAAGTGGCTCACTTACGAGGAGCTCGCCAACCTCTACGCTGAGCTCAGCAAGAAGTACCCCATTGTCTCCATCGAGGACCCCTTCGCTGAGGACGACTGGGAGGCCTGGAGCTACTTCTCCAAGACTCAGGACATCCAGATTGTCGGTGATGACCTGACTGTCACCAACCCTCTCCGCATCAAGAAGGCTATTGAGCTCAAGTCTTGCAACGCCCTCCTCCTCAAGGTCAACCAGATCGGTACCCTGACCGAGTCCATCCAGGCCGCCAAGGACTCCTACGCCGACGGCTGGGGTGTCATGGTCTCCCACCGATCCGGCGAGACTGAGGATGTCACCATTGCTGACATCGCTGTCGGTCTCCGTGCCGGTGAGATCAAGACCGGTGCCCCTGCCCGATCTGAGCGTCTCGCCAAGCTCAACCAGATCCTCCGAATTGAGGAGGAGCTCGGTGAGGGCGCCATCTACGCCGGTGCCAACTTCCGCACCTCTGTCAACCTGTAAATGGAGAAACAGATGTGCACCTAAAAGCCTTGGGATGATGATGATGCCTTTGAGTCCTTCGCCAGGAGCGCATGGGACCAGATACCAGGTCGGCAAAATTGAAGTAATATAGGCTAAAAAAAAACGTAAAATAAGGTTCAACAATAAAGACATTGATTGAAGTTCAAATATTGGGCGTCTTGCTTCTTGCGATAATTTCTGGTGATTGCCTGTGAATTTGGGTTCTTGAATTGGTTCCTCTGGGGGAAAGTGGCGTTGGGCTGAGCAGGGTGTATGTACGTACCTCTACCGTGGCTGCCATTGGATCTGCAGAGGTAGGTGTTAAGCCACCGTGGCGGTTTCCCAGGCAACGCCCTCTTGGGCGCATGACGATAACAGATAACATCAACACCGCCAAGTGGGATTATTAGAGGTTCACTTTATCCATAACAACATCGCCGGTTTTGAGAGCCTCCCATCCGAAATCGAACCTCATCTGAGGATATACTAACCCACCATGTCAGCCTCAGAAGACCTTATCGACTTTAACCTAATCGAAGGGCAAAAGGAGAACATCCAGTCCTTGCCTGGCGGTCGTTCAGCAAAGAAACTGGCTCAACTCTACTCGCCCTCACCCCTTCAAAAACTCTCGACACCAACACCTTCCGACACACGCAATGTGCACGACTGCATCCGAGCCGAGTTCGAGGCCGAGGTTGAGAACCTCGCCGAGTCGGATGACCCCCTCGACGTCTTCGAGCGTTACGTTCGATGGACCCTAGATGCCTACCCCTCGGCGCAAGCAACACCGCAGTCACAGCTTCACACTCTTCTTGAGCGCGCGACAAAGGCCTTTATTGGCTCAGCGCAGTACAAGAACGACCCTAGATACCTCAAGCTCTGGGTTCACTACATCCATTTCTTCTCTGATGCCCCGCGCGAGACATACATGTTTCTATCTCGACACGGGATCGGAGAGTCCCTTGCTCTTTTCTACGAAGAGTACGCGGCGTGGCTCGAGGGTGCCGGACGATGGGCTCAGGCTGAAGAAGTGTACAAGCTGGGTATCGAGCGCGAGGCCCGGCCGGTTCAGCGCCTCTTGCGCAAGTTCAAGGAGTTTGAGGAGCGAGTTGCCCAGCAGCCAGACGTCATGAACGAGCCCTCATCACCGGCTCTGCCCACTGTCCGACCAGTCCTTGCCGCCAAGGTCGACCCATTCGCAGCCGCGCGGGCAGCCGATCCCCAAGCCCCTCGGCCAACAAGTGGTGGAGCATCCAAGCCTAACAAGTCCAAGCTGGCCATCTTCTCGGATGCTGATGCCAAGCCATCTGCCATGTCCACAAGAGGGGCTGGTTCCAAGGGCTGGGACACCATCGGTTCGCTCGCGGATCGTAAGAAGGAGAACGCTGTGGAGGCCAAGCCCTGGGCTGGCGAGACTCTCCAAGCAGGGGGGAAGAAGAGTACTGCTCCCAAGATGTCGGTGTTTAGGGACCCGGTAAGTTCCTCTGTCTGTCCCTAAACCGCCCAAATGTTGATGGTCATAGGACTAATGTATGGTTTTATTCGGTGTTGGTTCAATAGTCTCTTTCGCAAATACAGAATATTGTTGTTGTTCCTTCACAACATCAAGTCTCAGTTCATCCACATACGGGCAAAAAGGAGCGCGTGTTTGTTGACCTTGCTGCAATTTACCCAACTCCAGAGGAGCTTGGCACCGAGCTAAGCTTTGAGGAGATCATGGCTGCTAGCCGAGGCTGGCTTGATCACAGCTGGGAGGAGGAGTCTGTTGACGAGAATCTGGTGCCTGATCCTATTGCTCCTCTTGTTGAGATTGAAGAAATCAGCAAGGGAGTTGGAGAGAAGTTGGTGATTCACCAGGATCCTGCCGACAAGCTCATGATCCATAAAGACCCTCCTGCTGGCAAGCTAGTCATTCACCAAGACCGTGCTGACAGGCTGGTGATTCACAAAGACACTGTGCAATATGATGAGAACGGTAGGGCCATGGAGCAGCCTCGAGGACCACGAGGGGGTAAGAAGAAGAAGGTGATTGAAGTCAACGAGACTCAGATCAGTAAGTGTTCCCACACCAGCCTTTCTTTTCACCATCTAACCATTTCCATAGTCAAGGCCAAACTTGATTCCCCGTCAAGGCCCAAGCTGAAGAAGAAGAATACCTCGGAGCCCACCATGACGATCCATACCAAAGCTGCTACTGATGAGATCTACGATATCTTTAATGCCCCGTTGAAGCCTGCCGGTCAGGACGATGAAGAGAGCGCCTATGATGATGATGATGATGATTACGAGAGTGACGACAACTACACAACTGATGTGGAGAGCACTGGAACAACCAGGCAGATCGAGCCCAGTGAAGCCGGTGACGATGAGGCGTCTGATGCGAAGAGTGTCAGCGAGTGGTCTGACTTTTCAACAAGAAGACACATCCCCAACCTCAATGAGGATGAGGATGACGACGAGGAAGAGCGTGATGGCGAACGCAATGACACCCAGATCTCTGATCTCATCGATACAAGTGCGCCAGTGACAGATCAAGAACCATCTGAGGCTTTCGACAACTCTGATCGACAGGACCGAACTGAGGATGCCGAGGAAGGAGAGGATGTTGAGGAGCTCGAGACTCCAGTGACAGAAGAGTTCCCTCCCATGACACGGACGAGCTTCATCCCCATCCCCCCTGAAGACTACGAGCCACCGACTCGGCCGTATAGGGACCCGGCTGAGGTAGCCAACAACCGACTGCCGTTTATGACGCCCATCACAGAGAGGACCGAGGCATCCCTCGACGTGACAGTGGAGCGCAACGAGTACAAGACGCCTTGCAAGAAGGACAATTCGATGTTGGTGGATGATGAGGAGGGTTCAGATCTCGAGCCCCTGAGCAGCCCTCTGCGCGAGATAGTGCACGAAGCTCGCCCTGCTCCCAAGATGTCGGCTGCTCTGGCTCCCAAGTCCATTGGGCCTCTAGGAAAGTCGATTCCCTCCAAGCCCCTTCCTCCCAAGGGTCCCATCATCAAGGACACCCAATGTAACCCTGTTGATGAATCGATCCGGGCCGAAATCATCACCAAGATGCTGCCGCCGTTGAGCGCCTACTCTGGATTCTACGATCACCGACAGGAGAAGTACGAAAGGGGCAACGAAATCCGCAAGGTCGCCAAGGCCCTCACCAAAGCCAACAAGTCTGGCGACAGAACCGGACCTATTACCAGCCCGGTCGTGATTGAGTTCCCCGACACTCACGCTACGTACACGGTCAAAAAGGAACTCGGAGCTGGAGCTTTCGCGCCTGTCTATCTGGTAGAGAACTCGGCCCCTGAAGGTGACGAGAATGATGAGAATGCTATTCCCACGATGGGCAAGGGTGCATTTGCTGTCAACCACCGCAACGAGGTTGAAGCACTCAAGATGGAGACGCCGCCTTCACCCTGGGAGTTCCATATCATGCGTCTAGCTCACACTCGCTTGGGCCCTCAGCACCGTGCCTCAGCCTCCATGTCGTACGCACACGAGATGCATCTGTACCAAGACGAGGGGTTCCTCTTCCTGCCATACCACCCTCATGGCACACTACTTGATGTGGTCAACTTCTTCCGAGCCGAGCCTTCTGCCGTTATGGACGAGCAGTTGGCCATGTTCTTCACCATTGAGCTCCTCCGGACGGTGGAGGCTCTCCACTCCAAGAGTCTTTTGCACGGTGATCTCAAGGCCGACAACTGTCTTCTGCGTCTGGACGCTCTCATGAGTGAGGAGCCTTTGTCAAGTCAGTGGAAGGCTGATGGCAGCGGCGGTTGGTCCTCGCGGGGTGTAGTCCTCATCGACTTTGGACGCGGCATCGACATGCGCGCTTTCGTGCCCGACGTCGAGTTCATCGCCGACTGGAAGACGAGCGCTCAAGACTGCGCCGAGATGCGAGAGGGCCGTCCATGGACATGGCAGATCGACTACCACGGCCTCGCTGGCATCATCCACACTCTGCTCTTTGGCAAGTACATCGAGACGATGCGCTGTGACCAGGGCGGACTGGGCAAGTCTGGCAGGCGGTACAAGGTTCGCGAGAGCCTCAAGCGATATTGGCAGACGGACCTCTGGTCTGACTGCTTCGAGCTGCTGCTCAACCCCGGTGCTGCTGCCGCCGCGGGAGGCGAAGAGGGCGGCACGATGCCCGTTCTCAAGTCGATGAAGAGCGTGAGGGAGCGCATGGAGAAGTGGCTCGAGGCCAACTGCGAGAGGGGCGTCGGGCTGAAAAGTTTGATGGGGAAGCTCGAGGCTTCGTTTTCCAAGTCCCGCAAGTAGATTGACTTGCGTGACTTGTCTTGTCTTGTCTTGTTACGATTCATGGCCTGGCGTTGGATCATGTTGTGTCTGGCATCCCTAGGATAAAGCTGGAGTGATGAGGAGGGAGGCATTGGTGGTTCTAGACCTTGGCTTGAGTTTTGCTTGGGAGTTTGTATGCGTGATGAGAATACCCGTTTATTTGCAAATACACTGTTATGAGTATCTTATCTTATATTGTTTGCCAATCATGACAGTTTGTTCGTGAGTGCAGATAGGTCCTCGCCATCTGTCAACTTGAAGCCATCCCCACCATACATCGTGTAAAATCCAACAAACGCCAAGGCGACGTGTGCTGTAGTAATAGCAAAATTATGTATGCCTTGCCTTTCCATTAATGTGTTTGCATTCCCTTGGATATGGCCACTCGTCAACATATTGTTAAGAAACAGTGACCATTGAAACAACAAGCGCCATGAGGTGAGTTCAAGTAAGAGACAGTACAGTGTATTACATTATAATGCAAGTGTCTACTTGCATGCCAGGGTAGTTTCGTCCATATCTATAACCGTCCCAGTTGCCCATCAGCACTCATTCCCTCACTCGCTCTCATCAGACTCTTCCTTCTACTTCTTTGCCCCCTTCTTCCCTCTCGTCCCCTTCTTCGCATCCTTGACCGCCTTGCGATCGACCTGATCCTGTATCTTGTTCCGCTCCGTTTCCCCCTTTGCCTGCAAATCCTCCTCCAGCTGCTTAAACTCTTCGCTCTCGGCGTCCATGCCCACGAGCGACTCAAGGAGCTTGATCTCGTCGGCCCAGACCTTCTTGTCCTCGACGGGCTTGCCGTCGGGGCCCGGCCGGTCGATGGGCGTCTCGAGCACCATGGGCATGCCGGCAAAGGGGGCGTGGTTCATTATGCTGTGGAAGGCCCGCAGGCCGAGGAAGCCGGTGCCGATGTTGGCGTGGAGGTCGCGGTTGGAGTTGAAGGGGGCTTTGCTGTCGTTGACTGGAAGTTGTTAGTTGGTTCCAGGAGAGAGGGACAGGGGGAGGCTTACGGTGGAAGGCCTTGAGGTACTTGTGGCCGACTATGTCGTTGAAAGAGTCAATAGTCTTCTTGAAAGCTTCGGGCGTCCGCAAGTCATGCCCAGCGGCAAAGGCATGGCAAGTATCGATACAGACGCCCACTCGCTCCTTGTCCTCAACCAAGGCGATAATGTCTCTCAGGTCCTCCCACGTCGACCCAATGACATTCCCACTCCCTGCCATGTTCTCAAGCACTGTCACAACCGTTTTGGTGGCCTTGTGAGACTTGTTCAGCTGCGCCGCGATCCGCCCAATCGCCGCAGCCCTACTGTCGCCGCCCGTCGACCCGGGATGGAAGTTGTACAGCCGAATACCCAGCTGCTCGCATCGGTTGAGGTCATCGAGAAAACTGGTGTACGCCTGATTGGCCTTTTCCTCGTCGGCTTGTGCCAGGTTGACGAGGTACGAGCCGTGAGGGAGGGCGTGCTCGGCGGCGCTGTAGCTGTGGTCCTTGCATAGTGAGATGAATTGGTTCTTGGCTGAAGGGTCGAGGGGAGGGTTGGTCCATTTGCGCTGTGACTTGAGGAAGAGGGCGAAGGCGTTGGCGCCAATGTGGATGGCGTTTGTGACAGAGTTTTGTACACCTATGGACGACGTTTTATCAGCGCGTGAATCGAGTAAAAACAAAGTCAGATTGCGAACCTCCTGCGGCACTGACATGAGCACCAATGTGCATAGCAGGCTTGAGCGAAGAGACGGCCGTCCGATCGGCGAGCGGCGTAGCGTCTTCCTCCTTCTTGGTCTTGCGCTTCTTGGTCGCCTTTGCCGCCGGCGCCGGCGCGCCAATCTCTGGTTCCGGCTCAGCCTTTCGCTTGGTCACAGCCTTGGAGATGGCTCCCTTGGTCTTCTCAATCGCCTTGCCCGCGGCCGCGACGGCCTTGGTAACCTTGGGCATCTCGTCGTCGTTGTCGTCTTCGTTGTAGCTGACTGCCTGTCTTTTGCGCAGAGATGTACGGGCCATTGTAGGCTACAAGGTCGTCACAGTCCCAAAGCAAAACTCTGAGCGACTTTTCGACGCTGATGAAGCAATTAATCAAGTTTTGTTTTTCGAGGTTGATCAGAAAAGGGAAATCTGTGGTGCCCATACTGTGTGACGCGATCGACGCGATGCCTCCTGAATGACCAAGCACGAAATCATGTGACCTCATATTGTAAGACTCGTATTGAACTTCAAGAGTAGGTATCAATTTCTATCGTATTTCCGACCATTCAAGATCAAAAGAAACCATAATGAGGCCTCGCCTTTCGTACAGAAACGCCTAGTTCAGCACATATGAAATACGGGAATAGTCCCACGTCCAGAATCCAATCCCCTATTTTCCTTCCTTATCCCACCCAGCATCAGACATATAAAATCCCCGTTCAGACAAGTACACCATGAATGAAAGCTAGGCAAAAATCTCCATCTCAGCCTTTCGATCAGCAGAAAACTGATCCTTGTATGCCTCCCACAACTTCTCAACCTCGCAAATGTAGCGCTCGTGGAGCTCGTCAATGTCCTCCTGTGCCGGCTGAGGCCCGTGAGGCCTCTCGACTCGGAGCGGGCGCCCAACCACAATATTGACCGGTCGTCGATACGGCATGAGTCCAACGTCATAGTTGAGCACGCCTCGACCGTGGAGGGCTGGCACAGTGAACTTGAAGACCTTGAGGAAGATCATCTGCATCTGGTGCACAATCGGGTGCGTCTTGGGGCTCAGCTGGTCGTAAAGATCGTTCTCGCCAAATCCGATGACGGGGACAAGGTCAGCTCCCGTGCGAAGCGCCATCTTGACAAAGCCCTTGCGTCCCTTTAGAATCAGACGAAGAGTCCCCGGCTGAGCTTCGAGCGACTCTCGGGCACCTCCCACGACAATAGTAACCGCACGTCCTTGGCCATCGTTATTGGGGCCACCCTTGGTCAACATGTTCCAGATCGACTCCTTGGAAACAGACTGTAGTCCCATCCACAGAATCCAATCACGGTTGAAGGGAAGACGGAAGTTGGAGTCGAGAGTAAGTAAAGTGTTGGTAATGCCAGGGAACAGCTCTCTGAACCCAAGGGCATTAGTAGCGAAAGCTCCCCACGCTCCATGGGAAATAATACCATGGGGGTGGTAGCCAAAGATGTATTTCCTGTCGGCAGGCAGGTCAAACGTCTTGTGCAACTTCATGGGGAAGTATCCAGTAAATAGCTTCCACAATCGCAGGCTGCGGAACCATTCGGAGCGGTACGATAGACGCCCATTGCTTGCTGCTGTCGAGAGAGTGAGGTGGATGAGGTACGGAACAAGAATAGGCCAGGTCAGAGGGTTGGCGCAGATCAGCCAGAAGATTGACACCAAGAGAATGATGGACATGCAGTGGAAGAGCACTGCTGCCGTCTGTAATCGCCGTGCCATTGGTACGCGCAGGGGAGCAAACCGAATACCTCTAGCACGCCAGCTCGCCCGCTCACGTTGCTGCGACTCAGCGATGATGGGCAACTTCGGGTAAGACCAGTCTTCATCATATCTGGTATCCTTCTCGTCCTTCCCGCCAGCGGCGGCGGCGTAGCTCTTGGTTGCTCCATTGGATGGAGAAAGTGTCACATCGTCAAAATCGCCGTTGCTGGTGGATATGGTCGACTGAAGGTCGCCGCCGTCCTCCACCTCGGGTCTTGCTAGGGTCCCCTATTACCGACTAGTCAGTCCGAGCACTCTAACTGTCGTGTTGCAGGTGGCGCATACGTTATCTGCGTTGGCATCTTCCTCCCGGGTTTCCGGTTGCTCCGGCTCGGTCGGTTCGCCTGACTCTGGGTTGGGAATGGTTGTCACCTTCTCGTTCGTCTCGGATGGCTGCGCACCTGTAGAACTGTTAGCGTCTCCATTCGATGCATGGAATAGTCAATTCAAAGGCACGGTGTTGAGGCTCCTGGTCGATGCCAGCTTGCAGGCGCCCTGTGCCTATGATACGATCTGCCCCATCGACCTGCAGTTGGACGAGCGCAGGACACACAGGGAGCATCTCGTGTGCGGGACAATCGCAAACTCACCATTCTCGATGGGCATACTGCCATCGATCTCGAGGCTCGCCATGATGTCTGTTGCCTGCGCGTCGAGATAGATGGTTTCTTGGGTGGAGGGGTCAAGAGGTCCTAGATAAAGTCGGTGCGGACTGCGTCAAAAACACAGCACGGCCACGTCACGGCAACGAAAACGACGAGAGAAGATGAAAGCAAAGTCAAGGTCCAGATGCAGCGACAATGGCACGAGCATCAGGCGCCATTATACCACGGTTTGGATGGATGAAGGTGGGCCAGGCAGTTGGTTTCATGGATGCTTCATCCGTCAAAAATGCCGAATACGCACAGCTTCCTTCTGGACGATGACGTCGCACTCGTGGGCTTCGACACGTGAAGTCAGAAGCTTCCATCCCTATCCGGCATGGTACGTTACGGTACCAACGGGCTCCGCTGCCCTCGTCTTGTATACAGTGTCGTTGGTCCGTGTCAACCCAGCCATTCCCTCCAGCCTCGGTACAAGCTCGATTCATTCACTTGTGTAACTCACTCAGCTCTTTAACACATGCCCCTGCAAAGAAGTGAACCTATATTAGAACATTATAGACAACATCGGACCGAGCCTGCCATGCATGCCGAGAATCTCTTATCTCAGCTCTCCCTCCCAGACCCTGCCAGGGGATCCCTCAGCCCCTGATTCAACCCTGTTAGACTATCCCATCCCGCCTTTGTATCCTTGGGGTCAGCCAACGGCTTGGTAGATTCTCTATATACAAAGCATCATGACTTTGCACACCTTTCTCCTACCGTCCCAGTTGGGTGCAGCCACGAGGCACACTATCTGAGAGCAATCAATAACTTCAACAGCAGCAACAACAATGCATGTATGGTACAGTAACAATACGACAACCAGTTCATAAACATCCCGAGTCCTTTCTTTTGAAGTGGAGGCCCCTACCATCCACTGAACCAAATTCCCAAAACCGATAACGCCTCCCTGAGCACCATGCCGAATAATCTCAAGGGTAGATAACGAAGGTCGTCTTGGTATGCCCTACAACAAGGAAAAAAGATGCGTCAACGCTTTGAAGTCACCTCACGCTACGCCTTGACCGCCGCGTCGCGTGTCTCCATCTGTTGCTTCAAGTCTGCCACCACATGATCCAGAGTAGTAACCTTATCCGTCAGAGTCTTGACCCTCTCCTCCAGTGTTTGGATGTAAGCCCAGACACTAGGGTCGCTCTGTGCGAACATGTTGCTCTCGTTTGTGGGCGCGGCGCCACTCCCGCTCCGGGTGTGGGAGAAACCGGTGGAGCCGGGCGCGGCAAATTCAGGATGCGACAGCCCGGGAAGCTTGGGCCGAGGCTGCGTGCTGTGAGGTGATTGTAGGTCCGATGTCCGTCGCCCAAACTGTTGTTGCTGAAGCTGCTGCGTTAAGCTGGGTGAGCGCTGCCGCACCAAATTGTTGCCATCGTGACCTTGAACCCCAGGGCTCAAGGGCTTGGGGCTCTCTGTAATCCCCGTCTGCGAATACATGTTTGCGTTGGCCGCCGCAGCGGGCAACGGCGAGATGTTGGTGCTGGCTGTATGAGCGGCCAAATTGTTGGCCACATTCTGCGAGGCATTGGAGCCCGCTTGGTTCTGCTGCTGGCTCACGTTGGGAGGGAAAAGCCCTCCAGAGCCAGGCCGCGCGCCAGGCGGCGGATAAGTCCGGGCATGCGCACCATAGCCATCCCCTTGAGCTCCAGCGACGTGCTGGGTTGTGATACTGGGCAGGCTTTGTCGCCTCAGCTCATCATCCTCTGCATTATCGTAAGCGAGGCCAGACATGGCCGACTCATCAGCTTCGGCAATGCTGTTCTCCAGGTCATTATCATCAACAAAGCTGCCCATGCTTGACCGTCGTCCTGCACAACCACCAGCACCCTTGGAGTGGCGAGCCAGAGCATCACCACGAGCAAACTTGCGGTCACACTTGGGACATACGTGAGGCTTCTCACCCGTATGCAGCTTCCCGTGGCGCTTCAAGTCATGAAGCCGGCGAAACCGCATCTGACACTCGGTACAGACGTACGGTTTCTCCTGGCTGTGTGTCAAGAGGTGACTTTTGAGGTTGTGGTGGCGCGTGAACTCGGTGTTGCAATAGGGGCATTTGTGCTTCTTGGATGCGGATGACGTGGGTGATGTCTGACCCTGCGCCGGCATGGGGAAGCTCATTCCTCTAACAGGAGTTTCCGCCAAGTTACCCGTGGCCTGGAGCGACCCTGGGTATGATAACGAGCCTGGCTGATGTCTCTCTTCTTGACCAACAACCTGTTGCGACGACTGTTGGTGATGTTGCTCAAGCTTGGGGGCGTCAACGTCCATTGGAGTGGGACTTTCAGTCACTGGAACACCGACAACACTAGCAGCGCTCTGCGGACTCGTCGCACTACGCTCTTCGACCTGGCTGGTCGCGTTTTGCGCCAGTGACACGGGATTTGGAGCCTTTGGAGACGCATCCATGGCCGCTGTTGGCGCAGCCGGAGGCGCGTCAACAGGGCGGCTCATGGCTTGAACAGCACCGGACATTAAGGAAGCGAGAGCCTTGTGGCTAGGGTTGTCGCTCGTCGGGGCAGGAATTCGAGACCCGTCGTCGTGATCGGTGCCTTCGCGTCGCCGGCGCTCGTCCTCAAGAGCTGCTGCGGCAGTCAAGGGCGTCGAGGAGATGCTGGACGCGAGGCCCAGCCGAGCCGACTTTGTCGGGGAGCCAAGGGCCAAAAGGCCCTGGGACTGGAGGGCGAGGGATCGCGGCGATGCAGGAGAAGGTGAGCGAGGCCGCTTGAGCAACCTGACTGCGTCGTCTGAAGGGATGACGGCGGGAGGGGTCGCCTCTGAGCGCGTTGCGGGCGGGGCGTCGGTCGCGGTGAAGGCGGAGGCGTCCGAGGCCATAGACGCAGCTGCTAGCCGTAGGATTGACAAACTTGAAAAAAGATGGAATGCAGCATGCAGTCAGTTTCGAGATTCGAAGACGCCAAAGCCTTTGGTCAAAGGCACATGTCGGGGCGTGATAGATGGATGTGTGGCTGGAGACGTGGCGAGAGCTGATATTTTTTCCCCAGGCAGGAAGGCAGAGGAGGCGAGTGAGGAGCGGGCGGGCGATGCGCTGTGGGCAGTGAGTGGCTCAGGCGACGAGGCAAGAGGTGGAATTGAGGCTCGAATCCGGAAGTACGTAGCGTGCAGAGGCAACGGTTTAAAGCATGGAGACAGCGGGAAAAGGACAGAGGCGCAGAGGTACCCGTGATGGTGGTCGATGATAATGACGGTGTCGCGCCGAAAGAGTTGTGCAAGGTAGGTAAAGGTAGGTAAGTAAAGAGGTAAGGGTAGGTAGGTAAGTAAGTGAACGAGGCGGCCGGAGAGATGGGCTGCGAGGCAACGACGACGGGCGATAGAGAGCGCGAGTCAAAGTGGGCAAGTGGGCGAGAGGGAGCGTGATTGGCCGGGCTGGGTGGACGGGTTGAGTGAGTGGGGTACGTAAGAGGGAAAGAGCAAGTGTGTGTGGGTGTGTGTCAGTGGATTGTTGACAGCTGCCGGGCTGGTTCCTTCAGAGAGGGCTTGGCTTTCAGGTGGGGATCGTGCAGCGCTGAACCTGGAAACCTGGTCGGCGGGTACGTACCGCGTCCCGTGAACTAAACTAGGCTAAACTAGAAATGGACAAAGTAGAAAAGGCACGCGTGAAACCTGGCTTTGGATCGCGGACGGCAGGGGAAACAAGCTACTAGAAGACACAAACAAGTCAAACAAACACCAGTTGGTAGACGTGGTGAGAGAAGAGGGAAAAGGGAAACGCGCGCTTGGTTGGGGACAAGGCCATGGCCCAAAAAAAGCCGAACAGCGCGAAAGCGGACAGGAGTGGGCGGTACGGATACGTTTTTGGGATGAGCGGCGAGCTGGAAACGTGCTGGGGGAGGCTCTAAAGTGACTTCGTTTCACGGTACTTGGAACGGATGTATCTCTTCCCCTGGTAGGTAGGAAACATTGGGTCAGCCATCCGGCCAAACATGCTGCCAACCAAAGCTAGATTCGCGTGCATCTCGCAATCACGATCAAGCGATCATCGACAATGGTTTACTGGCAAGACCTCTTCCTTCCGTCTGTTTATCTCCCCCAGACTGGGCTGCTCGGCGTGATCCCGGCTTCTCCAGACGATGGGCGTCCAGGTTACGGCGGCTCTCTGTCCTCTGATAGGGCACGTTGCGCGAGCAAAAGGTGAGAGCGGGAGACGGGAGGAGAGCAAGCAATGATCCCGACACGAGAGATGACGACAGACTGCTGCTGTCAGAGCCTCTGACCATGCCATGCCATGCACCTCGGGCAAGGTACATGTTTTCCAGGTATCCTGTCGGAAGCCCCACTGCTTCTCCAAGGTCGACAAGGCAAACCGGTTCCACAGACGAGGCGGCATGTCACTGCCCTATCGCAAGTTGATAGGGCCATGACAGGAAAAGAAGAGAAACAAGAAACCTTCAAGGAGCAGAAGGCTTATCCATCACCCACTTGCTGGTGACTGGATCTTGCAGAGTTCAGTCTTGGAAAGACTCGAGAACTCGTCGTCAACTCAAAAGGTCCGCATCTCCCTCTCGTCGAGAGTCGAGACAACTCGGCATGGTTGAATCGACAATCCTCGATCTATCGAACGGCTAGCTAGCAAGTACTCGCGGATATGTACAGCGTCATGCTCAGCTCCCTCCTACAGGGCCGGGCGCAGCTAGGCTCACCCAATCCTTGCTTGGCTTCCCTCAGGTGAGCCAGCAAGTGGCGGTGCACCAAGGCAAAGCCCCCGAAATGGAGCCCGGGCCTCAAACCCATGGATGGGATGGACGATGTGGGCTGGCGGCTCACTCAAGCCCGACTGTGGCACCCCTGTGGTTCTGCGGTTCAGGTGTGTGAGAGCCTGGCGAGTCTTGTGACTCGCTGGATCCCTTTGGGTTTATTGGTGTGGCTGATCCTAGCTGCTCACCATCCCAGCCCCCTGCTCCGCCACGCCTGGCTGTTTCTTCTTGTTCTGCTGCTGCTTGCTTGCTTGCTCTCCTTTTCCTGTGCTCCCCCAGTCCCCATCAAACTCGTGTTGAGTGAGGACTGGCCCATAAAGATGCAAAAAACCTGCAAGAATGAAACTTTTTTAGGGACCGGATGCTTGAGTGATGCGCCACAGCGCGCCACGTTCAGGTCGGCTCCGTCAGCGAAGCCACGGGGGCCAACAGCCGTGGCACCCTCGAGATCCATCGCCGTCTTGTCCGATAACACTTGGCTTGCCTTGTCTCGCCCATCACTGCTCACTGACAAATACCTTGCAGGCAGGTATGGACAGTATTACGGTACGGTCAGCATCGGTCGCGTCTTCAGTCAGAATCGAGCGAATGGCTGGGCCCAAGCCGCTGACGACCTGTTCCGATGTGGTTTTAGCTATCCAATAGTACCCGTGTGCCTTGGAAGGCCGCAGGCGGATGCTCTGATCTGCAACGACCTTCAACGTGAGAGGCTCTAGCGTCTAGATTCACCGTCAGGGTCACAGTGATCACATTAACCCAGCCCACTTGTTGCTGTGGCTGTGAGACAACCAGGTTGGCTTCACCCACGAAGAGATCCGGACTTGCTTGGTCTGCCGTTGTCGCTGAATCACGAGCACTGAGAACTGGAGACTTCAAGCTAGGCATTTGCCTTGACATGGTGATTGTAGATGGGTCTCGATACTTTGGTTGACTGTGTTTAAACGCCGTTATCTCCATGATCTATGGCCTCAAGCGGGAGGACCTGAACGAGGTGCCCTAAGCCTGCAGACCATCAACTTCTTCAACCTTGGACCGGTTCCACTGATCACCGATTCGGCTGGGCATCGTCTTTGGCGGGTTTGGCGAATATCATTGGTCATTCTGTCTCTCGGCAATTCCTCGTCCTGTCACTTCTCATCATTATCCGTGTCGCCAGGCTGAAAGCCATTGCCTCTATCGGCCCCGGCTCACCGTTATTCTAACCGCCCGATCACGCCAGCCAGGGGATGGCGATAGAGAAAACCTGGGGCTGATTGGCCGCTGTCAATGTCCACTTCAGCTAGGAAGGGGTCTGGAGGGAGGCCTTCAACTGCGTGAGTGCGGTCGTGGCGTTCTTGGTGGAAGCTGCAAAGTTAGGTCCTGTCGAAAGCCACAGCCAATCGAGTTCAAGCTGTGGATGTCTTCAACGAGCTGTCCTCTTGTCTCGCTTCTGCAGTTGTCAAGCTCGAAAGGTGCGCAAGACGTTACATCATGCGGAGCTGTCGAATCGCGAGACTCCGTTGAAGATGCCGTATTCTATTTCCATATCCTCCTGGCCAATCGGGCTTTTCGTCCTTGGGCTGTCATCTCAGCTTTCAGCTGTCATAAGAACAGCCGATCGGACACCTCCGTATTATGTGACTACAGTACTATTCGCAGCTGCCGATTGATGACATTCTTGGGCATTGTTTATTGGTGTGTTGCAGTCGGCGCCTCGGCTTGGTAATATCTGCAGTTATTGTCTTGGGAACGCCGTCCGAGTCCACCATCTTCAAGCCTGCCGGTCACAATCGTTAGCCTAATTCTAGAATCTGTTAGCCCAGGTGATGTCGCGTGACACGACAATCGAAGACACTCGAGCCTCACGTTCTTGTCGACGTGGGAGTCATGGCGCACGATATTGGTGCCATGCCACATGGTCTAGCCCTTGAGATTCCTGCCAAGTATTCCAACTCACGTTATGGATTCATTCGCTCTCCTATGCACTCCGTGCCTAACTTCCGCTACATAGCGTTATCATAAGTGTAAAGAATCATGTTAACCTTTGGGTACCCAAGTGAGTTACTCGAATGCCAGAGTAATATCAATGTATCCATTTCGTCTCCAGGGCATATTCGATTTTACGTTCCTCCGAGCTCTTGCTGCCTTCTTGGCTGTCTCCTGGAGGCAGTGTCGAGTGCATACTTCGCTTGAATGTTTGGTGGATTGAACGGAAGATTTGATGCCATCAACATGTTACACCATGACTTCGGTCTGTCGCCCAGGTACGACAGTCCGATCATATGGAAGAATATCAGGCTTCAATGAGTCATCTATCCACACAAGAGTGCCGACCCAAAATGCTCAACTATACACATGAGTTTAGATGATCGAGGCATCGTGTTGTGGTAGTCTAGGGTAGCTACATTGGCGTGGACGAGGACGGACAGATGATGGTTCACCGAAAGTATATGCTGTGTGACAATTGGTTGCCCTATGGGTGCTCCGTAGTGTGCGTGTATCCTCGTGCTATTTTATGGCTGCTTTTGGAAGGAGGCCGCATCGAGTGAAGGACGCTGAGGTCAATCCCATGAAGACATCTACACATCCTGCCTACCCTGGACAACATGGTCAGTTGGTTGGTGATGGGCCACACGACCACAACACCACGAGATGCTAAGCAAGCGAACCGAAGAGATGGGACCAGCTAAATGCATGCCTCTCTAACGGGAAGACACCGTGGACATACCATCTCGGAAGGTCGGGCCAGTACCTGGAAGCTAAATGTGGCTGTTGAAATGGTGACTGGAATGCAGACTTGTGTCATGTAAAACCACGTTCTACTTATTTTTACCAGTCAGAGGCGATACTACCAGTGGCGTGTGGATTGGCCATTGCCGGCATACTACGAAACAGAGACATGATTAGAAGCCGACGTGGTACCTATAGAAGAGCCGATACTTGGTGACAAGCTGGTGATGGATTCATTTTTAGAACCGCATGCAGAAGCAACCATCCTGGTCGCACGAAATTGCATGCAAGATCCCTCGTACTCGATGCGACCGCCTTTCCGACCCTCAATGACTCGGCTTGCTGACAGACAAGCATATTGTTTCAACGAGGCATATCGCCATCGGCCCGGTAGGTTAAACGTGTTTGTGACAGAGAGAGGACAGCTCCAAAGGGAGGGCATTGTTCTAAAGGTGGAGGAGACCCTGCAATTCGGTCAGAGTCAAGGCCGTGAAACAACTACAAGGGGAGTATCGGGCTGTGGCACAACATCCCGTCAATAGTACGTACGCATTACGTCCAGCACGTCCGGATGGAAACTACAGTCCCGCAACAAGCGCTGATCGAACATTATTCGATGGGTATCGGGTGACGCGTTTGGCAGCCGAGCAGCCGAGATCTTGGAAGCGTCTCAATTACATGCTGCACAACACTCGAGTCATGGCGAGTTGATTGGTCGGCTGTTTCATGCCGATGTGGGTAGCGCGAGGCAGACAAAGTCATCCAACACGGCTGAGGGAGATTATCACAATTATATTCACCGAAAGCCTCGCGGGTCAAGCTGCGTGGTGGTTGTTTGAAGGATCGGCCCACGCGGCACGAGACCCATCGAAAGAAACGAAACAACGACAGCAAACTGGGGTACGAATGAAATTAGGTGCTGACGTGTGCTGCAGTGGCCGCCACATGGGGCCAAAGGCAGCGGAAGGATGGAAGGCTGATGCAATGCGGGAGGATGATGACCGAAGGATCATGTCGACAGACGATGTAAGTCAGAAGGATGACCCGAGTATGGAGGAGTGAGAGGAGAGACAGGCCGGACCAAGAGCTCGCTTGTGAAAAGGAAGTTTCAAAAACGCAAAGAAAATAAACAAGCGAAAAAGAAAAAGCGACATTTACCTGTGGAGTTCATCCATCTGCCTTTGTCGCTGGCAGGTCTCGCCTCGGCGTGTGCCGGTCCTTTGTTTCCTTGAACCTGGAACCTTGGCAGGGGCTGATGATGTTGGTTTCGGGTTGGGGAAGAATCACCAGACAGAAGGTCATGACTCCAACAATCCATTCTTTGTTGGATTACCAAGTTGTCAAGCGAAGATGAAGATGGCACCTTGATCTTGCGAGTGAGTGGCCTGGCAGTTTTTGCATGAGACCGAGCCTGACTTGGCAAATGCTGGGGAGGGGATGCTGCATTGCCACTGCACGGCATTGCCGATCTGATTTTGATATTCAGGGATGAATGCAACTAGAGTTGTTTCCGGCAACGAGCCTGCGGCACGGCGCATTTGCATCCATCTGACCATCGAAGAGCGAAAAAAGGAGGGCAAATTGCAATCTTCCAAATGAATGTCTGCAGGACTTTTGCCTTGGTCAAGAGAGAAGACGTTGTCATGCTCATCACGTACGAATGAACCAATCAGCCGACAGAGGCAAGCCTAACCACGAGGCAACCCAGAGGATGGGCAACGATATTAAGTTAATTTATGAATGCTGGCAAATAGCAACTCATATCCAAACCCTGAGCATCATGCCTTGACGCTGGGGGTTGTTAATCGAGATGAGGCTTGATCTGCTGGTGTCAATCCGCCTGCCATGATTGGGTTTGCCGCGACCACGGCTTTGATTGGCCTCATCGGCTTGATCAAACGTCCAACGGCCAGCCAAAGGGGTCGTTTGGCAAGGGCAGGCAGCCAGGAGCTAGTGCCAGGTACCCGAAGGTCAAACTGCTGCCCGCATGCTGCGAGCATGATTCCGCCACGAGCGGCACAGAACCGATGGATGAACGCTGTGAGCCCGGTTTCCCCTGGAAGATACGTACCTGCGCTCCCAGGTTTACCCGCCATCTTGCGCGTGTGGCGGATGGTGATCCATGGATGGCCCAGTGGAAAATGGACTGACCCCTTCAGGCAGGTGCCTGGTTCAGAAGTAAATAGCGCTCCATCAACTTACGAGATGGGTTTCGAATTTTCGCGATGGCTTCGATTTTGAGCATGTCGCCCACGAGAGAAACGGTCGAGAAGCAACCAAACTGCGACAGTCCTGTGGCCCTGCTCGCCGGGGATTGACAGCTCGATCTGCCCACTACCATAGATACTAACATAGCTCACCGACTGGTTAGCGTCCAGTTCAGAAAGCCCGAGCCAAGGCTAAGACGCGCCAGCTGAGGAAAAACCTGGTCGAAGACAAGCGTTCACCAGGTTGTTGACGACGCGAAAAAGGGGGCTGGTGGTTGGAGAGAGGCCGTTGCCGTGGGAGTGGCGGTTCTGTCCTCCGTAGCTCCAGGGCGGTCAGTGCCAGAAAAGCTTGGCTCCTATTTTCGCATGGAGCAGGTTGCTTGTTGATCCCGAGCCAAGATGCCCAGGAGACGGGGATCTGCCCATCCTAACTTATGCCATGACGACAACGGTGGTGGTGGTGGACAGACGGTTGGGTGAATGGCGATGCTCGCAACAGGTCAACAGCTGCAACCAGCGACGGACCAAGAGGCCGAAAGTGACAGACGGACGAGGGCCCGCGTCTCATTGCGAAACGAAAGGACGTCGATCTCATTCTGGGGGACCCATCCAGGATCCGCAGCATTGGCGGCCAGTGTGTCGTCTTTCTTGCGAGTGCATTAGCAGCTGGACTGGAGGTCTGGGCTGGCTTTCTTTTGTGTGCAGGGGTGTTGATGGCGTGGTTTATTTTAGTAGGTAGGCGCTGGGCTGGTTCAGGTGTGAGTGGCCAGGTGCCTCCTGCCCGCGGCTGCGTGTGTGTGTGTGCATTGTGCCTGGTGCCTGAGAATCTTTGTCCAACACCGGCCAGGGTCGCTAGCCGATGGCAGGGCATCTGATGGGTCAACACAAGGGGGGCCCGGGCTGAACGAGAGCCAACAAGGGGCACGAGAATGGGACACTGTCGGTCGAACCCACTGAAACGATAGAGTTAATTTCCCGTCCTGAGAGAGCAGACTGGGCATTGGGCTTCTGTATCGAGTAGCGTCCCCCTGGACTGTGACCGGTCCTCCCCTGGGAATTTCCCGGCATGCCCCCTAAATTGGGCGGATCGCCCAGATTGGCAAGGCTCGGAGTGAGCATCTTGCTTCTGGAACTCGCGCTAGTCCTGGGGGAGCAATAGCAGATGTCTCTCCTTCTCCTCTTGGTGCATGTCTCGGTCTCTGATACGTGATGAAGCCCCGGTTGCGTCTTGGTCTCGAGGTCACCCTGTGCGCGTTCGCACCAAGGCCCGGAGCTGGTGCAGGGTCTGCCAATCTCTCCAAACGCTCCCGTCCTGCTCCTCGCCCCCGTTCTCCTACGTAGTCTCCTCCTCAGGTTCCTACCTTAGCTAGCTTCCCCCTTCCAAGCGCAGAGTCACCCCGGTCCCAGTCCTGGTCCCCAGTCAAGACGCTCGGCCTTCCTCTCTTTCTATCCCCTTTCGTCTCCGCCGCCCCAGGCGCTTTGTTCCTTTTGCTTTCATCGTACTGCTCCTTCCTTGCCAACTGAGAGTTTCATCTTTCTTCCACTCTCTCCCACGCTCCTTTTATTTGTTATTTTGGTTCCTCACTACATTCGCTTCTACAGCTGTCGCTCGCTACGATTTGGGGACCGGACTTTGCCTTCCAAAAACAACCCTTAGAAAAAACAGGTCAGTTGATGTGCGGAACAACATTGAGAGCGGAAGGGGGAACACGGAAACCGCAGGGGAGCCGACAGTTCAGAGACGAAGGGAGAGACAAGGAGACAGGAAACGAACCATGGAAAACAACCACCAACATGATCGAGACGAGGAGGAACAGAAATCAACGAATATCACAAAGAGCATGCGATTGGGTTGATGTGGCACTCCGAGGAGCGTCATGGAGGTCGGGAACCACTGAAGGGGGGAGCGAGATCTACGTTGTCGACGGCAACGGCAGCGACGACGTGGACAGGCTTGGCGACACTACGGAAACAAATCAACATGAACAAACGACCTCGACAACCGACTGTTATTCTGCGGTCTCTCTTCCTTCGTCTCTTACACCGTCTAGCTTGGACAACAGTCCAAAACCATACTGCAATAGCAGCCGTTGAACGCCTAAAGCTAACCGCAAACCTTTTATAGATATTATAGTTGGATCGCCACAACGCCACTGACCGTCACGATGAAGAACCTTATCACTTACACGCTCGCCGCGACATTGGCCGCTGGCGCCACTGCTCACCAGCACCAGCACGTCCACAACCGCCGCCATGCCGGCTCCAAGGTCCAGAAGCGCGGTGCCAACGTTGTCACCGAGTACGTCGTTGCTGCCACTGAGACCGTCTACGAGCTCGCCGGAAAGAAGCTTGGTTACGAAGAGGCCAAGGCCGGCCTCGACGGCGGTAACCTGATCATCGTTGGCGAATCCAACCCTACCTACCAGCCTCCCGCTGCTGTCGAGACTGCCCAGCCCAAGCCCCAGAAGCAGAAGGCTGAGATGGGCGCCCAGTTCTACCAGTCCAAGGAGGTCACCTCTGCCCCTGCCGAGGCCGCTCCCACCACCGTTGTCGAGGTTGTCTCCTCGGTTGCTGCTGAGAAGCCCAAGGCCAAGACCCCCTCTAACTCCAACTCTGGCTCCTCCTATGGCGGCAGCAGCAGCGGTGGCTCCGGTGTTAGCCGCAAGTTCGAGAGCGGCAAGGTTTCCTGCAGCACTTTCCCCTCGGAATATGGTGCTGAGCCTCTCGACTGGCTCAAGCTGGGCGGCTGGTCTGGTATCCAGTACGTTCCTGACTTCACCCTGGACTCTTTGTCCATCACCGAGATCCACACTGCCGTCAAGGGCGACAAGTGCACGAAGGGCTCCATGTGCTCTTATGCTTGCCCTGCCGGATACCAGAAGACCCAGTGGCCCAAGGCCCAGGGCTCCACCAAGGAGTCGGTCGGTGGTCTTTACTGCAACGAGGAGGGCTTCCTTGAGCTGACCCGCGAGGGCTACGACACCCTTTGCGAGCCCGGTGTTGGCGGTGTCTCCATCCAGAACGACCTCGACGAGGACGTCGTTACCTGCCGAACCGATTACCCCGGAACTGAGAACATGGTCATTCCCGCCCTTGCCTTGGCTGGTGGCAGCGTCAACATCTGCAACCCCGAGCAGGACAAGTACTACATCTGGAACGGCTCTGGCACCTCTGCTCAGTACTACGTTAACAAGAAGGGATACAGCGTCGAGGACGCTTGTGTCTGGGACAGCCCCAAGGGCAAGGACGCCGGTAACTGGGCTCCTGTTGTCCTCGGTGTTGGCCAGGCCGCCGACGGCATCACCTACATCTCCATCTTCCAGAACCTGCCCACAAGCGATGCTCCGCTTGACTTCAACATCGAGATCACTGGAGACGTCAACTCCAAGTGCTCGTACGTCAACGGAAAGTGGACTGGCGGCGCCAGCGGCTGCACTGTAAGTTGATATGACATTATTCTCAGAATGTATGCTAACGAATTGACAGACTGGTATGAAGTCTGGTGGCAAGGCCATCGTCCGATACTTTTAGTTTAAAAAGTCGCAAGATTTGTTGAGTAGGATGTGCGTTGTTATTTTTTGGACCTTCTTGTGAATATTCCGAGCGGCAGAGCTTGGGACCCTTCGGCCGCAGGCCACGGATGAGGACAAGCAAACGGGGCACGAGTTGAATCTGCCGACCTGTACCGCGGCTGAAACGAGCGGGATTCCTCCCTTTGTTTGTCAAGCTGGACTAGATTTCTTGTGGATATGGACTTGGATGACTTGAAAGGGATTGAAGAACGTTTCAACGGCTGATCTAGGTGCCACTCTCTTTTCTCTGTGTCTTTTTCCCAGCAGTATTTTTTCCCTCGCTTTTCTTTGTCGGCCCGTACTCCCATATATGCATTTTTGTCGTTTCTTATACATGCTTGACAACACTCCCCTATGCACCCTCACACGTTGCATGGATGGCGACGGATGGATGCAACCGACGACTGCGAATTATCAATCACGCATTGGGAGGAGCCCGCGGCGTTTTTGTTTACTTCCCCATGGAAGAGGGCGGCGCGAGAATCTCTTTTCGGAGGATGAACAAAGAAAGAAGGAATCGTTCGGGGCCGGCGTCGACGGGTCCAGCAATAGGCGCTCATCTAGGCTTGTCCATGTAATGTCTGGTCTGTGAACCTTGTACTCTATAGTGTCTTGAATCTGGTAATTCTGTTTTTACTCTGCTGGCCACGGTGTATGCTTGGTGTTTGGTCTTGTAGTCGGGGCTCCGGAGGCGGTTCATCGGGGACGGAGGTGACCCGCTCCGGACGCCGAATGGGAGGTGCGAGTTAATCCGGGTTGAGCTGACTGGCTTCAGGTTCCCCAGACGCCACGGCCTGACGGGCGTAGTTTTGACATGAACCATGGCAGCTAATAAGCGCTTAGCTCTCTTCTCTCGAACCTGTGACCCTTTATCGGAGTAAAGCTCCCTGTCGACCAATCCCCGCATTCGGTGCTGCTTCTGATGTGCTCCTGCATGCGTCATTAGTCGGATGGAGGGTAGGCCTCCCCGTATCTTTCTGCATGTCTTGTGTGTACTGATTCTCAAATCAAGGACGGCAATGGCCTCTTTGGTCGGTGTTTGAATGCCGACACTAGGTTGATCTTGGGAGAAGGCCGAGCAGGAGGGAGGGGATGGATTGTGATAAGAGTTGTTTCTCCTCACGCCCAATGATAAGACTCAACCAACGTCAATTGCGCCTATTTCATCCTCGAACTTCCCGGCTAAAGCCTATGCAATTGACTCTCCCCAGAGACATTCATGTACGATGCCGTCTGGTGGCGCATCGTGATCCCGTCCCGCCTTCGTCATCGACTGCATGACCACACCCTCCACCCGAGCTGCTTTAAATCCAGACAAAGCCCTGCCTGCTTTCAGCTTTTAAGCTTGTTTCCCCAGGATTGACATTATTTGCCAATTCTCGATCGCCCACAGGCGTCTAGAACAATGTCGCTGAACCGTGTCCAGAGCATCGAAACGCTTTCGGTCCCGCCGGGCCACCACCACGAGGGCCGCGATAGGAGGGCGAGCGATGCGAGTCTGAGGGTTCGCCGGTTGACGTTTAACCCTGTGCCGCAGGACTACGAGACTGCGTCTTTGAGGCCGGACGATCAGCATGCGGAGACGGTCGGAGCATTTGAGGTTCCTGAGTGGAAGCGGTTGCGTATGTTGTTCAACGTGATCATTTGAATGCTGAATCGGTGCTGATTGTATCGCACAGTTCAGATTGCCGCTGCGGTGATACACTGCCTCTTTGCAGCGGGAATAGGCTAGTATATACCCTTCTGCTCTTCGGAATGGTCAATTGACAGACTATTAGTCTTTGGTTATGCCGCGATCAAGCCCGTTCTCAAGCTCGAAGGTGCATATTCGGACATTTGCAAGCTCAGCCATTATGGGGATCACCAAAGCCTCAATAGCGATACACATGCCCTCGTTGACGATCCTCATGATACGTGCGTCGAGATACGGCTAAACCTCATGTTCACCGTCGCCGCCGTCGGCACTAACGTTGCTGCTCTTCCTGTCGGTGCCATCCTCGACCATTTTGGTCCCCGCGTGTGTGGCCTTCTGGGATGCTTCTTCCTCACAGCGGGCGCATTACTCATGGCCTATGCTACACAACTCCCGTTTGATGCTCTACTTCCAGGTTATCTCTTCCTGGCTCTCGGAGGCCCGTTCACGTATATCTCGTCCTTCCAGCTATCCAATGCGTTTCCTCGGCACTCGGGCCTTATCCTGGCACTCATGACAGGTGCCTTTGACTCCTCAAGCGCCTTGTTTCTCATGTATAGGCTGATATACAACGCCACCAACGGCGGCTTCACGCTGCATCGCTTCTTCCTCGTTTACCTGACTGTTCCAGCCGTCATATTTGTCAGCCAACTGCTTCTCATGCCTGCGCAATCTTACAAGACTGTCGGCGAACTCGTTGGCCAGGCTGCTGAGGCAGACGAGGGCTCACCCAATGACGAAGACATGGGTATGCAGACTGCAGATGATCAAGTCGACGAGCACACAGCGCTGCTCCGTGAGGAGCGCCGTGAGGAGAGACAGAGGCGTGAGGCAGTGGTGCACGACATTGAGAACCTCCTCGGCTCGGCAACTGGAGACCGTCAAGTCGAAGCCAAGGAGAGGCAGCATGTTGCGTCAGGCGTCTGGGGTGTGCTACACGACTGCACCGTCCTTGAGCAGATTCGATCGCCCTGGTTCATACTGATTTGTCTCTTCACCGTGGTACAGATGACTCGCATCAACTTCTTTGTCGCGACGATTCGACCGCAGTACGAAGCCATCTTTGGTGACCATGAATGCGCTGTGCGGATCAACACCTTCTTTGACGTTGCTCTTCCAGTGGGTGGACTCATCTCGATCCCTTTCATCGGCACGGCTCTCGATCATGTTAGTACCGTCCTAGTTCTGGCGACGCTTGTTACCTGCGGCACTCTCATAGGAATTCTCGGTGTGATACCATCCGACTGGGCGGCATACTCTGGCGTTGTCCTCTTCGTTCTCTACCGCCCCTTCTACTACACCGCCGTATCAGACTATAGCGCCAAGGTCTTTGGCTTCCGGACCTTTGGGACTGTGTACGGCCTCATCATCTGTCTGTCAGGCCTCTTGAACTTTTCCCAGTCGGGTCTCGACGTCTTGTTTCACAAGACCTTCAACGGAAATCCAGTCCCCGTGGATGTCATGCTTCTGCTCTTGGGGCTTGTCATTGGCGCTTCTCTCGTGACGTTTGTGGCGGTACAGCTGCGAAATATGAATCTCAAGGCCAGGGCTCGGATCTCGCAATGATGTTGCGGAGGCAATGAAATCAGGGGCGAAGCTGAGCATTCGTGATTCGAATATACCCATTGTGTGGTTGAGTGATGCGATTATGAGTCTCCATGACGTTTGGTACTTGATATATACTGAGTTGATGTGATTTAGATAATCGAATTATTAAAATACCTACCTATATTCGCATTGTTAGAGAACCCTACGTTGAGCAGTCATGTTACCTTGCCTTTTTGGCAAATATGGGTGATGGCAGAGAGCTAGATCGTAATTCCTCTTCCAACCTTTCACTTATTAGGATGGCCAACTTAGAGGAAGCCACTGGTTCAACGCCCTCTTGATAACTGCAAGAGCCGTCTTATCTACTAGCGTAGAGAATCAAAGCTCTAGAGACCATGGAGGATACGGGGAAAAGGGTTCGGAGGATACGGAAGATACGTAAAATACGGGGAATACGGAGAAACGGATATGAAGTCTACGGAGAATACGGAGACTATGGGGAACACGGAGAACACGGAGATAGGATACGGGTAATGCGGAGAAAAGGGTACGGAGAATACGGGAAATTTGTTAATGCCTATCACCATGTTGCTACTTGAAACTGAAGTCACTCTATCGTGTATAATAGTGTCGTTTGACCCCTCAGAATGTGAGATATAAATGACTATCTACTTCCAGATCAACTAAACCTCTGAATGTGTCATAACAGTTGTCAATATTTACATGTTAATAGAAGTGAGATGCGTGAAAGAGCTAATGGCATAGAGGTTGAGACAGATTTATATACAATGTCCAAAAAGGAGTGCCCAACACGCCCAAGCTTCAACAGTCCTTTTCAAGCCCGCTGAGGGAGAATATTTTGAGCATCTGTGTGTGTTTATTAATACTCGGCCGCAGGAGTACGGAAAGGCTCCTCGCCGCAGTACTGGCCCCAGCCGTCAAGCTGAGCAGAAGCCCACTTGATGATCTTGCTGAAGCCCTTGTCCTCCTCCTCAGTAGTACAGTAGTACTTGCTATCCGAGGCACTGAGCTTGCCCGTCTGCTCCACCGAGGGGGGGTACTCGATCTGGAGCACGGGCTTGCCGGCGTCGATATAGGCTTGGAAGTCCTCGCAAAAGGGCCAGCTCTCTTCGTTGGGGTCGCTGTTGCCGCGGCAGGACTCGAGCACGGCAAAGTCGAGGGCCGAGACGAGGTCTTCGGCGATCTCGGGGGCGTTCTTCTGGCCGACGAGGAGGGGCTGGCCGTCCTTGGTCTTGATCGAGTGCGCGTACTTTGCGAGGTTCTTGAGGTAGTTGGCGTAGTCTGAAGACTTGAGCTTGAAGCCCGTGGGGTCCTCGTCATCTTGTTGCCAGCCGTCGACGTTGTCTGGATCGACGGCATCGCAGCCGATCTTGGCAGCAATGTCGAGTCGTGCCTTTTGGAGCTCGAGGACACGCGAGTCCCGGATGTCGAGATACCATTCTTCGTCGTCGTAGGGATAGGACAGGGAGTGGCCGATGACCTCCTTGGGGAACTTGCTCTTGTCGTCATCCCAAGCCTGAAGGGCTCCGGCGTTGAAGTAGCAAATAACGAATTTGCCAGCGCTCTGTTAGGCCGTCAGGTCAGTATGTGGCTCATCCACGCCAACATCTTGCAGTACTGCTTACCTTGAGCATGGGGATCATGTTAGGGAACTCGCGGGCATGGCCCATGTCGATATCCCAGACCTTGGCCTTGGTTGGGATCAAGTCTGCAGCACTATCATGCTTGATGGGGTGATGGATACAGATATCCCACTGGACGCCTGGCTTGAAGTCGGAGAGCCGAGTAGCCTTCACCGTCGCGGCAGGCTTGGCTTCTGCGGTCTTGACAGCGTCAGCAGCAGGACATTCGCCTCTACGACGAGCGCTTACAGAACCGCCGAAGGCGAGGGTGGTAACAGCAATACGGCTGAAGGCCACCATGGCTGCGGATCAGAGATAAGGAAGGGTGTCAAGGAGATGGACAGTATAGAGGTAGTAGTTGTTCACAGAACAACGAGACAGTGGTTGCAGCTTGGGACAACTCTTAAAGGAAGTGGGAACGTGATAGGGAATCCAAGGTTGACTCTTGGCCTGGTGATCAATTCAACTACCCAACTAGATCCCCTGGGCTCCGTCTTTATTATATCGACTTCAAAAGGGCCGGTATGAGCCCCTTTGGCGTACAAGTTGATCCTGTCAATGCCTGCCCTAGCTCATCCAACATGTAAGCCGTGTAAGACGGCTAGACGATTTTGGAATGGCCTCCTCTGTTGGGATGAAACATTAGCAAGGGTCCATGATTAAGCACTCGTCCTGTGTAATGCTATGTATATAACATACAGGCCTGGCCCCAGTAGTTAGACTCCAGCAGCTGGGCTTGATAGATGGGATCATGGACCTGGGAGAGGGAGCTGACCTCCCGCAACCCGGAGACTTTGCCTGTCTCGGAACTGGCCTAGAACTGTGGGATCTAGAGAACTACGAGGGTGAGGTTTCGCACCATCTGTATAGGGCATAGTACTCGGGTGATGATGGCCTTCTCAAATCCTTCTCAGTTCCCCGAGGCAGGCGGTGCAAGCTCCAGGTGGATCCATGATTCCGCTTTATGTGAGGCGTCGCAACGGCACGTTTTTGATTGACAGGGACCAAGGCCCACTCTAGCCCTATAGGACCATGACTTCTCGGAGAGGATGGACCCAAGGGTATGGATCAAGTCATCCTCACTTCTAAAGTTCCATAGCTGTCCCCACAGCGGCTTCTCGCGCCCTGCGGACCTCGTCTCGTCTCTCTTCGTTTTCCTCCTTGAGGCGCTCCTCAACTTCATCTCTAATGGCACCTAGATCAGGTGGTATAGTTTGGAACTGAACGCTCGGTGCTGCCTGCACAAAGCGGAGCTGCTCTGTTATGTGTTGTACAATCTCTGTCAACCGTTTCTGGGAATTGCGATTTTGTCGCGGCTCTCCAAGAATCTGCTCCAATGTCGGGAAAAGAGTGTCTTGCCGGAAGTGGTCACGCCATGGGGCATGCTCTGGTAGGATGGAACTGATCTTGTCATCGCAGTTGGTGGCAATACTAGTCTCGTAGGTCCATGCCCTGGCCACATTCCGAGGAGTGTATCCACCGCCGCCAAAGAGAATCATGGGGATGCGCATCTCCTTGCAGAATTTGACACAGGCACCGTGGCCTTGAACTTGAAGGTTGAAGCGGCCAAGGCGATCACCCGCCAGAGAGTCGGCACCACATTGCAAGGCAATGGCTCCAGGGCGGAACTTCTCCACAATTTTGCCGATGACAGTGTTGAACAGGTTATCATACTGCTCATCCGTGATACCGTCCATCAATGGTACGTTGAAAGCGTGATGAGCGCCTGGGTTGTGTTCACTCTTAGGACCGTTGTCGTCGAGAGCTCCAGTGCCCGGGAAGAAGTTTTGTGGGTCGTACTTGTGGAAGGAGACGGTCATGACACGGTCAGTTGAGAAGAAAGCCTCCTCGACACCGTCGCCATGGTGTACGTCAATGTCGATGTATAGGACCCGGGGGTAATAACGTAAGAGCTGGAGGACGGCCAGCACAATGTCGTTGATGTAGCAGAAGCCAGAAGCTTCAGACTTCTTGGCGTGATGCAGTCCACCGCCCCAGGAAATAGCAATGTCGGACTGCCCACTGCAGATCTTCCTGGCAGCATCCAGAGAACCACCGGCTGAGAGGGAACAGTAGTTGAATAGACCGTCAAAGAGTGGACAGTCAGAGCCGCCGAGGTTGAACTTGAGGTCAACGCCTTGGTTCTCAAGGTCGCGAGGTACCGGCTCAGGCAGGACTGTGCCGAGAAAGTCGAGGTAATCTGTTGAGTGAAAGTCGGCCAGCTCCTCGTATGTGGCTGCTCGGGCGATGTAATTATCCATGGCGAATGACATGCCGTAAGAATAGATGAGGCTCTTGGACAGCGTCAGACGCCAGGGCTTCATGGGATGTGTGACTCCAAAGTGGTGACTCTCTATGTCTGGGTTGCAGTGGAACGACACCTTGTAGCCCTTTGGCCGGGTGATTCCTGATTCTTCGGCGAGGCGTTTGCACTTGTTGTAGAACTTGGCGTTGTCCATCTCGCTCGCCAGTCCGAGGGGCGTGTACTCCTCAACGACGGTGTTGTCACGGTCCTCATCTGGAATATGGGGTAGGTAGTTGGGTTTGGGAACCCGATATCTGTAAGAGTCTATATCCATGATGGCGAAAATGAAGGCTGCGTTGTCGATATCTCAGATGCTCTTGCGTGGCGCGACGGGTCGTTGAGTGAATGAGTAAGCAGGTCCGCGATACCCGCGCTTCCAGCTCCTGCCCGACTGAGCGATAGAAGATGAGATACTGAAAGCTGTTTCGGAATGTGTGAGCGGGAGATGACCTCTCAAAATGCGATGCTCTGTGAAAATCTGTCGTAAAGTTTGGCGGAGGTTGGTGTATTTGGTAAGTTGGCTCGCCTCAAATGCTGAGACTCGAAAATGGGAAAGAGTGCGTGCAGGATGGCGACGGCTGGATCTGGTCTGCGAAAGAAAGTAGAGCCAGGTACCTTGAGGGGAAAATCCAGAGGGAGGAGCAGCTTTTTCGGTACGCGAGAGACTTTGAAATACTTTCTTTGGTCTGAAATCGTCAGGAACCAACCTGCAGCTTCTCCCATCTTTAGCGTGCATTAGATAAGCCTAACCCTGATTAAGGCTAGCGACTTGAGGTCGGGACTTAGCTGTGGCGTCGAAAAGTGGCGCGCCGAGGCTGGCTGATCAACGTCACAGGTCCCCCGGCTTGACTTTTCTTCCGCTGTCCTCCAAAACCTTCATCGCGCCTCCACTGATCGCGACATCGCGCGCAGAGAACCTTAACCATCAAAGAGTACAAGTTCGTGGTCGCTGTTCGCCATCTACCGGAGTATCGCGATTGCAAGAGCACACCCGCATCAACTCCCTGGAGAACAAGACTTCGTTCGTGCACCAAAGCAGGAGCCAGCGGGTACCGAGGTGAGCCGAGCCGAGTCATTCATGTCGATTTGCTCTCAGCGCCTTCTCTGGATCAAAGCGAGCCTATCACTGTGTTGCGCGTTGCTCGTGACAACCACTCCCTCCCCCTGCTCCTCGCTCCGTCTGCCGTCTGGTCTGGCGTTTGACCCCTCTGCTCTGGGACCACTTCTTTCTCCGGTCCCTGTTTGCCCTTGTCTCGCCTGACCAACCATCAAAGGCCTGCCTGTCCGTTCTGTTTCTCTTTGCCTGCATCTCTCCTCGTGCTACATCGCTTTGGCATATCGCATGGGGTCTTTGAGGCTTCGACGTCATCGCTTTCTTCCAACAGCTTTTGTTGCGGGGCTCCCCCATCGTTAACAATCATGCCTAGAGACGACTTGTCGATCGACTTCGTCAAGAGGATGCCTCAAGCCGAACCCCTCGATCCCGGCTTGATCCTCGACGACTGGATCAATCGTGTCCAGAACCTCCCTGAAGAGATTCGTTTCATCCAGGAGGAGATCGCCGACAAGGACCGCCAGTACAATGAATGCATTCGCGTCATCGAGGACCGCGACGGGAAGATACAGAAATGGATCAAGACGAACGGGAGCCATGAGCCCAACCCTAAGGAGGAACTCCTTCGCGCCCAAGTCCGCGAGAACTATGCGCGAGCCGACCAACTGTCGCAAGAGAAGATCGCCCTGCACCAGAAGATGCAACTCATAATGGACAAGCACCTTCGGAGTTTGGATGCGCAGATCAAGCTCCTGTATGACCGAGCTGAACCTGGCTTTACCGATCCCGACGAAGTGCCCTCGCTGCTTCGACCTAGCGCCGCGAACCACACAGCTCCTTCGATCCGCGCCATCAACCCTGCGAGCCACATGGCGACGACTGGCCCTGCCACACCTCTTACCGCTGCGCAGACGTCGTCCAACCCCACGCTTGCCCGACTCCCGAACCACCCCAACGTACGACACGCACAGGCCCAGCAGCATGCCGCATCTGCACCCGCTACCCCAGCTGCCAGCATGATATTGAACAGACAAAGAGAAGGCTCAGCAGGGCCTGCAACGAAGCGCGGCCCTAGGATTAACCCTTCATTGGGAAGTATACCAGCCACGTCAAGCGGGCTAGCAAGACATTCTTCACTGGGACCAGGGACCCCTAAGGGCGGTGCTGCTGGTGGACCTGCGTCTCTTGCTAGAGCCGGGAGTGCAGGCCCGAGGGCTAGTTCGGTCAAGTCGACAGGAGCAGCGAGTGCTCGTCGGGGCACCCCTACGGCGGGTGGCCGAAAGAAGATCGCAAACAAATCATCACTGTCCCGGGTTAAGAAGGCGTCGAGCAGGAATTCGCCTGCGCCGACTGTTGACAGCGAGTTGTCGGATGTTGATAGCGGGAGTGGAGATGACGAGGATGGCGCTGATGGTCGATCGAGGGGGACGCCTGTTATCGATGGTAAGGACGGAGATGGAGACGAAGTACTGGGCGACGCGGACGATGATGACGAGGAGGGTGGCGACGACAAAAAGTATTGCCTGTGCCATAACGTGAGCTATGGTGACATGGTTGCTTGTGACAACGACAACTGTCCTTACGAATGGTTTCACTGGTCCTGCGTTGGACTGAAGAGTGAGCCTAACGGGACATGGTACTGTCCAGTGTGTACCGAAAAGTTCCAGAAGAAGAGCAAGTAGGCGGCGCGACCACTGGGAAAGGTGAGGATGGAGAAAATGATTGGGTGCTTGAATTGTCCTGGCTGGCGTTGTCTTGGGAAAATTGGATGTCTCGGCTTTGGCGTTTCGGAGACGGTTATACCCCCAACATTGATTCGAGTAGCACGACTCTTGAACTGGGATATGAATACACATATGCTTCACTCTTCAACTCGGCACACCGACCTCATTCATATGTTGCACTTGATTCGCTCTATGAAGGCCCAAGAACGCACTCGACGACGCCGCGCCTTACGCCCTCTGTTTCCTCTCTGAGTTGATCTACTCGAGCCCCCTTCTCTCGAGCTTTGTCAACGAAGTCGTCTAACGAACCACCGACGCCAAAGTAAAGTCGCTTAGCAGCAACGAATGCACCAGCTTGGCTGCCAGCAGTACCCCGCTCCTTCTCGAGGATGACAAAAATAGTCTCGAGGAACGCTTGGAGCGCGAACGGAGAGTAGATTGTTTCCGCGCCAAGGATAAGTGTACTACTCGGCTGGGCATTTCCTGTGGGCAGGGCGTAGAGCAGGTCCACAAACTCCTGTGACCAGGCCCCTGAGATGAAGGATAGAGTCACATTCGACTCGAGGAGAGACTGCTGGAATGCCGCGAGGACTTCAGGGCCCAGCTCAACCTCACCTTCAATTGAGAAGGCTTCTTGGAGAGCTGGTAGCTGTGTGTTGTTGAGTGCCCAGGAGAGGATAAAGTTGGGAAGGGTGACGAGCTGGAGCACCGAGGGATTGTAGTCTGCCAGAATGAGAGACAGTGGCTTCTTCTCTGACTTGGAAGCGATGGTCCACTGGAAGAGGGCCAGTGATGGCAACGCGGTGCCGCATCCCAGCTGTGTAGTATCGTTAGTGATCATGTAATTCGCTTCTCAACTCAGACACACCTCCATCACCCGCAAGGGCATTTTCTCCAACGTCGAGACGGCGTTCTTCGCCGCCAGGACCTTGACGAGATCGACACTGCTTTCCCAGCTCTTGAAGCCGCCCTCATAGACGCCCGTCTTCACATCATGGTTGCCCAATCCCTCTGACTGCGCACCTGCGACATCCTCCTCCTCAGCCATCAGCTGCACTCTGACATCCCACAGCTCTCTCCGCGGCAGCTGGATTGCAGTTCCATCATCTAGAGTTACGTCTAGTAAGCTGTAGGCGATCTTGGACGGCAGCTGGGCCAGCAGATCAGTGAGCTGGTGGTGAGTCGGCGGGAGTTGAGGTTTTCCCGGGACGGGGAATGCACTGGCTGCCGGAGCCGGGGCTGGCTTGGGGGCAACAGGGGCCGTCTCATCATCCGAGATGTCGTCGCCGGCGAAGCCAAAGGAAAAAGACATGATGGGCGTCGTCTGTGGCGAATTTCGAGGGTTGCTTGAAGCGGTTGACAAACAGGAAAAGTTGCGAGTGTGTGCACTGTGCAGTGGGGCAGAAAAATTGGCGTTTTGAACGTACCGGGCACTGTGCTTGAGAATCTCGTCAACGCTGCCCATCTTGACCGTCCTTGCACTTCTCAACTCGTTATTTGGAGGCCAACAACACCCTCAAACGCCTTTCAAATACAGGTTTCTGGAGTCAATTCGTGTGTCTGACCTCTTATACATATACAGAAATGCGTCCGTCAGTCTTGAGGCTAGCATCTGCCGCCAATACCCAGCGTGGGCTGAGGCCGAATCCAATGGCCCTGCTTCCTCCCATCCACCTCTACCGCCGTCTCCTTCGTGCCCACCGCAAGTACCTGCCGGCTGAGATGAGGGTTCTCGGAGACGAGTATATCAAGGCCGAGTTTAGGGCGCACCGGAAGGTGGACAACCCGGCCCATCTGGTAAACCAACACATCATTCAGCCTGGAATCTATTGGGCACATTGGCTAATACTGTTATAGATTGGCTTCTTGACAGAGTGGCAGCTGTATGCCCAAAAGATTGAGGGTGACTCGTGGGTGGGTGATAAGCTTGATGAGCAGAAGCTCGCAAAGATGAGCGGTAAGTCTCATGACATATCTTGCAACGATTTGACGCTGACCGTGTGCTATAGATGAGCAAATACACCAGCTGTACGAGTTGATGCAGGCCATTCAGAACAGATCCAAGGAGGGAGGCGAGTCAGATTCATAGACATCTATTGCATTATATCCAATCTGGACAAGAACCATTGTACATCTATTAACCTTCTAGCATGTCTTCTATCTTGTTGTATCATCCATCTATTTACCCTCCAACGCCTCCGCAATCCAGGTCGCCTGGATGGCGCTGACCTTCTTTGCATAGTTCTTGTTGGTATACACGTGCTCAAGAAACATGATGGCCTCTTTCTTCTGCCCATGCAACACACTCGCAGGATGGATGGCGACAACATGTTTGCCGTGAACGGTGACGAAGCTGCCATCTGGTGCCAACATTGCCGTCTTTAAAGCGAACCCTCGAAGGAAGCACTTGAGCACCTGCTCAGCTCGCTCTGGAGAAATGGGGACAAAGGGCTGGGGGTCCTGTGGAGGGGCCTCGTCCAGAAGTTGCTCCCTGAGGCACATACCACGGAGTTGCCTCCGAATGTTTAAGGCCTGTTTCATGTTGCGCATGTTGATCTTTCGCTGCTTGCACCAGTTCACCCTGTCCGCGTTCTCAGCCGTGTACTGCTGCATTGTCGTGAGATATGTGATGATGTCTCCCTCGCGGCGCTGAAGCTCTTTCCTCGATGCCTCGACCTCCTCCTGGGCTTCTTCGGACTGGACGCTCAGGAAGATGTCTTCTCCGGAGGTGATGCATGATATGATATCAATAGCTTCAACAACGCAGTCAAACTCGGGCTTTGCAGCAGCGAGTAGGACCGCTCCCATTGGGGCCGAAATAGGGAAGCGGGCCATAGTTTCACCAACTTTCGTAATGGTTCCATCGTCGTTCAATGCTCCAAGGAAGTGTAGATGAACCAAGGCCTTCTCGATGGCCTCAGTTTCGGGGGGATCCATAAGAGGAAATGCAAGGACATCCTGGATACCTCGTGCTTTCATGGTCAACACGGCCCCAAGCACATCGTTCCGAAGAATCTCGGGGAGGTCCGACTCTTGGAGCGTCTTGAAAGCCTCCTCTGTATACAGTCGGAAAGACTTTCCTGGGCCTTCACGGCCAGCTCGACCAGTTCGCTGCACAGCGGATGATTTGGAAATCGGCTTCGCGAGAAGAGACTCCATGCCCAGTCGTGCTCGATACTGCTTCACCTTGGCCTTGCCGCAATCCACCACATATCTGACTCCAGGCACAGTAACCGAGGTCTCAGCAATATTTGTCGCCAGAACAATCTTTCGGGTGAAGGACGCTTTGACGGGCAAGAAGGCCTCGCGCTGGGCATCCATGGACAGCTGGCCGTAGAGAGGAAATACCTTGACCTTGGGGACATTAGACGCCAATGTGCCTGCGTATTCCTCAATCAGCTTCTGGGCCGACTCGATCTCTTCTTGTCCTGTCAAGAAAGCTAGGATGTCTCCGGGGAGTTGCTCCTGTAGATGTATCTTGAACACGGTCTTGAGAAGAGCGTCCTGAAGGTCGGCCACAGGTCGTGGCTCGTGGGTGACCTCGACAGGGTATTGTCGGCCTTTGATCTTGAGAACCTGAAGAGGATTTGTGTCTTGGATCTTGGGTCGGATATCCTTGAAGAACTCTTGAATCCCCTCTACATCCGCTGTTGCACTCATGATGACCACCTTCAGAGGAATACCGCCGCGACCTGATAGGTCCCCAGATAGGATTTGTTTTAGAAATCCGACAAGAAGATCGACATCCAAGCTTCGCTCGTGGATTTCATCAACAACAATGGCGCTGTAGCTCCGAAGGTTAGGGTCGCGCAGAATTTCCTGGAGCAACATTCCTTCCGTCAGGAACTTGATTCGGGAGCCTTTCGGGACCTGATGATCGAATCGAACCGAATAACCCACCAGGCCGTCTGGCCTTCCTTTCCCTAGGGGTGTACCGGATTCTTGGGACACTCGATGAGCCAAGGTTGTCGCCGCGACTCGTCGAGGCTGTGTGATGGCAATCATGCCTCCCACTGAGATTTCGTCGTTGGAGCCTGGGGGCTTGACCTTCTGGCGCCTGCACCAGGACTCCTGGTAGAGGAACTGAGGAACCTGAGTACTTTTACCCGAACCTGTCTCACCCACTAGTACAAGCACGTCGCTGACTGAATTCCGCAGGGCTTTTTGAATCTCCTCGCGGTACTGCCAGATAGGAAGCTCTTTGCGGGTCTTGAGCAGCCCTCGATCTTCCCGGCCTCGAAACTTGTCATTGTTGCGATCCTTGAAATGCTTCTTAGATTTGGGAAATTTGCCGTCCTTGTTGTCAGCGGATTCGGTGTTGTTTGTTGTCTTGGCAGTTGAATCTTCTGGTGTTGAGGTCGAAGTTGAAGTTGGAGGTGTGATCTTGGCTGGCTTTGGGGCTGGTGCTGTGAGATATCCTTCGAGAGAAATGGCCTTTCCTCCTATCGTGACAGCATTTGGATCAGTCTTGGTCTTTCTCCTCTTGGCTGGGCGCGTAGATGTGTTTTCTGATGTCATTTTGCCAGTTCGTGGTGCGCTCTCGGAGTACACCTTGTTGTTTGTCTTTGAGTTGGGAAATTTTTAGTTGCACTTGATGAGAAACCCTGGCACAGTGTAAAGTCAGCGACACTGTGCGCCAAGGCCGTCACCTCTATGTATGTACTCCCACAAGACAGAGAGGGCTTTCTGCATTTTGGCAGAACACTCACTCGATAGTCTTAATAAGTTTAACAACTTACAGGTTCCTCAATTACGTACTATCTGCGCAGTAAGGTGTACACAAACGAGCTTCCTGATGTGTTGCCTATGTGCCCAGTCTCTTGATGGGTTCAGTAAACGGAGAATCCCATACGTCTCATTTATTCGTCAAAGTACAAAACACATGCTCTCTAAATCGTGATGTAACTTGAAAACTGCCAATACCTGGCCGCAAAAGGCCGCCGGAAACTTTCTCCTTACCCTCCTGCTCTTTAAACCTCGTTCCATTGGAATGATTGCCTGTGGGACTCGGTAAGGGGGGTTGGCAAAGCAGACGCCAGCCCTGAGATAGGTCAAAGCCCAAGATCCTTCAGTTTTATTGCAAATTCGTTATTACAGTTGGCCCAGAGTCTGTTTTCTTTTTGTCCGAACGTATGCCAAAGTGCACGTCTTGACTGTATCAACTCTGTAGTCGCCTGATAGCCAGATAAAACCCACCACAATGGGCACATTAAGACGAGTAGTGCCCGTCCTCCGCGGCTCTAAAAACCATTTCTATCGTGAGCATTATTGGTAGCCCCTTACTTGATGCGGGCCAAGCGCTCTCTGTTCATCCTCGTGGCGTCATCAACAGCATCGCTCTATTTGTGAGGTTAGATCTGGTTTCGCGAGTGACATGAGAGAGAAATCCACTTGCCTTGTTCATAATACGATCGATCTGCTTGTTCTGCGCGTCAACCTCCTTGCCAATGGCTCTGCCAACCATGTTCATCATCGACACCTGACCCTCTAGCTCGGTGATGCCATCGTCGATCTGGTCTTCAAGCTCATCTGCACCCTCCTCATCGTCGAGGTTGAACTTTCCATAATCCTTCTTGCGGGCTGACCCTCGTGCTCGGCCCGCGGTGCCTATATCCCTGAAGTTGGACTCCATGCGCTGGTTGGCTTGGAAACCGTCACGACGGGTGGCTTCTCGGGCGTCTCGCTCAGCCCGGTGACGTGACATGACCTCCTCATCGGCCTTCAACTGGCGCTGCTTGGATGTGAATGGGTTGCTGACATGGACAGCAAACATGCTTCCGTTCAAAGTCTTGAGCTCGGCAGCCCGGTCCTGGGCAATCTTGTTCTGGTTGGAAGCGAGATCGAGATGCTTCTCGGTGTTGTTCAATCGTTCACCTTGAGCGCCAAGACGAGCTAGCGTAGCACGACCGACCTCGTTCGCCTGTCGAGCCATCTGGACTGAGCGGTTGACGGAAGAAGCACTCTCCTGCTGAAGCTGTCGCTTCTCTTGCAGGATAGCCTGGTACTCTGCCTCTTCCTGTTCCTCGGCGGTCAACTGGCGCTCCTCTCCATAGCCACCATATGAACCACCGTCTGCTCCTGGCTGCCCATAACCTCCGCCCTGGGCAGGCGTCTGCTTCTGAGCCTGGCGCTCCTGGGCGCCGGCGAACAGAGCGTCGCGGTTGTCGTCAGGCTCGCTGGAACCAAATCCACCATAGCCACCAGGGCCTCTAGCGCCGGCGGCCGGGGCAGGACTGTTGTATCGGTTCTGGCTGGGCGCATCGCCATATCGGTTTCCGCCATAACCACCACCAGATCCGTATCGGTGCGCACCGTAGCCGCTCGGGGGTTGCGAGTTGGGACCTCCGGGCCCGGGTGAAGGAGCACCGTAGGGGTTGGGAGCCTGAGGGGCAGGGCTGGGGCCGCCGGGGCCACCAAGGCCTGCGCGGGCTTGTTGGTAAGGAGTCATGTTGGCATATTTCGCTTCGTCGGCGTAGGGATCTTTGCCTCCTTGC
>SSHR01000891.1:0-97518 GCA_006518225.1 Fusarium neocosmosporiellum | reverse complement strand
CCTCCCGCGCAGCAGCAGCAGGGAGCAGCACCTCACCCGGACCCCCTCGACGCGAACCCTGCCAACCCTCAGCCGGCTCAACAGAACTACAACATCCCGCAGTACAACCCCGCCCAACCCGTCTTTGCGCCTCCTCCCACCAACGAGCCTGCGCATCAACATCAAGAGGCGCCAATTCCGGAGCACGAGGTTGGAGCGGGTAACACTTCGACTTTTGTGCCCCCCGAGGAGCACCACAAGAAGCATGGTTGGAGTGAGCGCTTTAGCCAGCTTGGCATCAAGGCCGCTGCTCCCATCAACAGCTTGGCCCATAAGATCGGCAGCCAAAGCTTCCTCCCGGAGACACTCGACAAGGAGTGCGACAAGGCAGCTTCAATTCTCAGGTCTTTCTGCAGTAAGTCATTTGTACCATCTCGTAATGATACACGCTCACATCTTTTAGAAAACGGTGTCTATGCCGACCCCGGCTCAAGCCCGGTGCCCACTTCGACCGATCCCAAGGCCACCGAGACCAACGACTCCATCATCGATCCTACCAAGCAGAAGCCCAAGAGCCGTGTCATTGTCACTATCCCACCCAAGGTCATTGCCAAGGCTGTTGGTCTTGCCATCTTCACCACCCTCCGTGCTGGATTCAACTTTTCTGGTGCGACCGGCTCTGGTATTCTGATTGCCCGTCTTCCTGATGGAACCTGGGGCCCTCCTTCGGGTATTCAGGTACATTCCGTCGGAGCCGGTTTCTTGGTCGGCCTCGACATTTATGACTGCGTCTGCGTCATCAACAGCCGAGAGGCATTGGCTGCCTTTGCCAACACGCGCGTCGCCCTTGGTAGTGACTTGGCCGTCGTCGCGGGTCCTTACGGAGCTGGAGGCGCTGTTGAGTTTGGCACTGCCATGGAAGGTCGTGAAGGACGAAAGTCGAAGGAGGGCAAGGAAGGAGAGTCATCGACTCAGCCTCCTCCCGAACCAGCCGAGAGCAACCAGAACTTGAAGCCCGAGAAGGATAAGAAGAGCCATCGTCGCAGCCTCAGCGCCAGCGCCTTCAAGCCTGTCTTCTCATACGTCAAATCGCGTGGATTCTACGCTGGTGTTCAAGTTGATGGCACTGTCGTGGTTGAGCGCAAGGACGCCAACGCTGCGTTCTTCGGTGAGCGGGTGTCTGTTGACAAGATCATCAAGGGCGAGGTGCCCCGTCAGGGACCCAACGGCATGTGGCCTGCGGGAGCACGCCACCTGCTCGAGACTTTGAAGGGAGCCGAGGTTGGATCTCTCAAGGTCAAGCAGAGCAAGGATGGAGCGTCTCCGACCAGCCCGACATTCGGAGCCCCAGGCGCCGATCACTCGGCTCCGGTGGCGTCGGGAGCTCTGGGTACCGAGGCGGCGAGCGGAAGCGGACAGCCACCGGCCTATAAGGATGACGGAACCCACCACCCTGGTGTTGGTGATGTGAAGTACCGCTAAAGTTGTGACGAGTATGAGTTATGAGATACCACGTTGAAGCAATTGGAGGACCTACTGAGCCTTTCCTTAAGTACCTAATGAGTTGAATTGAGTTCTAGCTTGCATTGTCTTCTAGATGTGATTGTAGACACGTGCATATTTTTAAGAGCCACTAAAGACATATGATACACTGTCAAGATTCTTAAGAGTCAACCTAAGCCCCTTCTTTAGAAATCAGTCTTTTATCCGAGGTTGACATGTTGGTTGTGATCAAGTCTGTAGGAAACTGTACTACTGTACTTAAACGACTCTCCTGGCTTAGTCATCATTAACGAGCCACACCCCACCTCGTCATTGCCCCTCCAACGTGGCGGTCTCCATGTTTTTGGCCTGGATGAAGTCATCGCAACCTTTACAAGTCGGGCCTGACTTTGGTGAAGCTGTTTGACCCAAGCTACTGAGCTCCTGAAACTCGCGAGCTCTGCGCTCCAAACATAGCCATGGCGTGGTGAGTAGCCCGATATTAGTGACTTCTGCATCTACTTACACCAGCTTAGCAACATCCTTGCGCTCCCCTTTCGCAAGTCGACACACCTTTCTCTCGCTTCGACGATACGACAGTATATCAACACCAAATATGACCAGCACCCGGACATGTTTAAGCATGACCTCGAGGTCATTGATACGCTTCGTCGCGATGCAGTCAACGTCCGGGAACCGCATCCTAGCGGCATCAAGAAGCTTCAGACGTATGCTGCCCAGCTAGTGTGGGTTGGCGGCAAGTTTCCGATAGACGTGAGTATGGTATGATGGCAGTAGGAAGAAGCAACTGATGAAGGTGTAGATCGGTGCAGAATTCTCGTGGTATCCTGCCCTTGGCTACAATACCGAACGTCCCATGGTCCGCAACAACCTCAAGTACGAACTCATGAACATCCTCTACAACCTCGCCTCCCTCTACTCTCAGCTCGCTCTCAACACGCCGCGCGGAAACACCGAGGGCCTCAAATCTGCGGCCAACTACTTCTCCATGGCTGCGGGCGTCCTCACCCACATGCAGACCGAGATCCTACCCGAGCTGCGAATGTCCGACCCTCCCGAGGATATGGACCACGACACCCTTGAGTCCCTGATCCAGCTGCTGCTCGCGCAGAGCCAGGAGTGCTTCTGGCAGAAAGCTGTTATGGACGGCTACAAAGATGCTTCGATCGCTAAGCTTGCAGCCCGCGTCTCGGATCTATACAACCTCTCTGGCGACGCCGCCATGCAGAGCGAGGCTATTAGCAGCGCGTGGATACACCACATGAGCGCCAAGCACCATCACTTTGCCGCCGCTGCCCAGTACCGAGCTGCATGCGATTGTCTTGAGAAGAGGAAATATGGAGAGGAGGTTGCGAGACTTAGGGATGCCGTATCCTGCGTGACAGAGGGCATTAAGGAGGCCAAAAGCGGATTTCTAGGCAAGGTAGTCGTTGATGACCTCAGTGGGCTCAAGCGAAAGGTAGAGGCGGATCTGAAGAGAGCCGAGAAGGACAACGATGTCATCTACCTCAGTAAGTGACCTCTACCGGCCCGAGTTCTTAGCTAACATGGATAGTCGCCGTTCCTCCCAAGTCAGAGCTCAAGATCCTCGATCGCGCCAACATGGCTGTGGCTCGAGTGCCACCTCAGGTTGCCAATCCGTACGATTACTTTGGCGACCGCGCCGAGTTTGGACCGGCCCTCTTCTCTCGCCTTGTGCCCTTTTCCGTACACGTTGCCATTTCGATTTACGAGGAGCGACGAGACCGTATGGTCAGCCAGAATATCATCCAGGAGCTCGAGACGCTCACCGAAAAGCTTCACGAATTGCTGGCGTCTCTTGGTCTCCCTGGTTCTTTGCAGGCTCTTGAGAAGCCATTGGGCCTGCCTCCGAGTTTGGTGCAGCATGCAGAGGAGATTAGGCAAGCTGATGCGATTGGCAGAGTACACAAGAGCTTTGCCGATATCGATAAGCTGCGCTCAGGGGATCTCGCCATCTTTGAAGAAGGCAAGAGAGCGTTGGCCTCGGAGGAAGAGGAGGATCAGCGATTTCGAATGAGGTTTGGAACAGACCGTTGGATACGGCCTGAGAGCAGGCAAGACCCCCAAGGCTCACAGCTGTGGCAGCACGCTGCTGAAATTGAGGGTTACTTTGAGACCAGCGGCAGCAGCGACGCAATGGTTAGGGACAAGTTTGCGGCCATCCAGGACTTGCTGGCGATGCTATCAGGACCTGATCGGGATCTGATGGACTCTGTGCCTTCGAGCCGTCGGGTGGACATTCCAGAGACGTTGAAGCCAGTCATTGGAAGATTGCGCGGAGCGTACAACGATGTTCTTCGTCTCGAGAGCCGACGTCGCAAAAAGGTCGAGAATCTTCGGGAGAATGCTCGTCGCGATGACATTAAACCCGACATCCTCAAGGAGGCAGCCCGACTGGAGCGATCGTACCCCACGACGGCACTTGTCCCAGCTCACTTTGAAGAGTTCTTTGACAAGAGACTCGACAAGCTGTACGAGCCCGAGATAGAAGCCATTGACAGGGAAGCGCAGGACCAGGAGCGTATTCTCACCGACATCCAGCGCATCAACCGCGAGTTTGAGTCGCAGAAGAGGCAGATGGGCGAGCGCGGCAACCGAGAGCGCGAGGTGGCGCTGCAGAGACTGGACAATGCCTATTTTAAGTACAAGGAGATTGTCAACAACCTCGAGGTTGGGCGCAAGTTCTATAATGATCTTAACAAGATTGTTGGGCCTGGGTTCCGCGATGTTATCGTGGGATGGGTTGCTCAGCGGAGGATGGAAGCGAGGGCTTTGGAAGAGTATGTTGCCAAAAAGAGTATAGGATCCGTACTGACTGACGTTTACAGGGAAATCAACATGCCGCCGTTGTCGAGTTTGAGCATTTCTCACAAGCCAACTCCGGTTCAAAGCCCAATGCCGCCTCATCAAGAGCCCGCTCACTCATATGCTCCTCCACCTCACCAAGAGCCTGCGCACTCATACGCTTCTCCTCCTCCGCCCCCGCAGCCTGTCCAGAGCCCTGCCGAGGCAAGCATACAGTCGTGGGCTGGAGAGACGATGCAGCAGCCCCGACCAGTTCAGCCTCAGCAAGCCCCGATGGGCGCCATGTGGAACCCGGGAATGGGCATCAAATTTGGAGGACCTGCTGGAGGCTCTGGACAGCCTCCGGCTCCTGGGACTTGGAATCCCAACTCTGGTATCAAGTTTGGTTGAGGTAGATGAGAATTGTTAAAGTAGATACCCCTGTTAGATAGAGTAGGGTTGCTGCCGTCTTGTACTCGTAGTATATAACCGAATATTCGGAACTGTGTTGAGGACAAAGAGCACATGTGCGTCGTATACCTCATTTTATCATGTGATAGTGATGGAAGCAAGGTGCTGCAAACCAGTAATGTGTCTCTTTTCTATGTCGCTCTTGTCTAACCTCGTGCTCCTACAATGCCTCTCATCGTATAGTATACACTCCATGGCTGACGGCGTGATATCCCCTCTTGCCAACCTTTGCCGTCAACTCGCTCTTCCATTCCTTTCCCTCTCGAACCAGCTCAACCACCTTGCTAAAGGTGTATTCTGGTTTCCACTCCAGCTCCTCCACCGCCTTGCTCGAGTCGTACACCCTGTCGATGCGCTTTAGATACCCCCATCCTTTGTCCTTGAAGACTTGCTCGCAGCCTGGTGCAACGGTCTTGAATACCTCTTCTGGGTTTCTGTCGAGTTTTTGGAGAGTTTCAGTGTCGTTTGTGAAGGGTGGTGGTGCGCTGATGATGTACTTTTTGAATTGCAGTGTCTTTGCCTTGGACATGGCGCAGACTGCTGCCCGGACGATGTCCTCGATGTCGCATCTGCGGTAGGCCAGTTCCAAGACTTTGAGGTTGCCGTCGTCAAGTGCTGCTCTGCGATCTTCGTCGTCGTCTTGCTCGGGGAAGAAGCGGCTTGTGCGCAAGACGAGGACGGGCATGCCGGTTTGTTTCTGGACGAGGAAGCAGAGGTCCTCGGCGGCGACTTTTGTGGCGCCATATATGTTCTTGGGGATGGGGACGACGGATTCGTCGATCCATGCGGCTGACAAACCGGGTTTGGGGCTCAGCGCTGCACCAAAGGTGCTTGTGGTGCTGAAGAAGACGAAGCTCTCAATCTGAGGACCAAGCTTGGCGGCCTCCTCGAGGAGCACGAGCGTGCCCGTGATGTTTGTGTCGACAAAGTCCTGCTTGGAGTGGCTCTCCACGTGTGGCTTGTGCAACGTCGCGGCATGAAGAACATGGCGGATCGGATTTTTTGCGAGAATGGACGACACGGCGGAGCGGTCGGTGATGGAGACGACGTGGTGGGTGTTCTCTGACGGGAGGATGTCGATGCCGAGGGGGTTGAAGCCCAGCGTGGGGAGGGAGAGCATGAGGGCTGTGCCTAGGTGGCCGGATGAGCCTGTTACGAGGACGTTGTAGGCCATCTTTTGTTTTGTTTGTGGATGAGTGAAAGTTGAGGTTGGAGGTGAGGGGAGAGAGGAGGGGATTGGTTATGTAGGTGGGGTTTCGGCGTGTGAGTCAATTGAGGGTGAATGTGTGACCGAGAGAATGGCAATTGGGTTATGAGGGTGATATTTGTGGTTGTGAATTGCTGTGATGGTGGGACTGTGAGTAACGGACTGTTCCGAGGTGCGTTAAGGTTGGGACACGGTCGGGTGAGGGGATTCACAACTATGGTGGTGTGTGACGCTGATGAGGAGAGATTGATGAGTATCATCGAAGGCAGCCCACGTATTCATTCACAGGAATAACTGCTCTATTTTCCACTGCTATAGTTATGTACTCTGAAAGATCAAGACAAGATGGGCTAGTTTCTTGAGGCAACTCGCCTACTGACACCCGAATAAACTTGCCGATGTTGATGGCGTCGCCTATCCAACCTCTCGTATCACGTCGTAAGGTCCCGAGCAAAGTCTCTGCCACACCTGTAGTGACGAGCTTCACAAGCCCTCATTGAACGTCACATCAAGAACTTCTATCCTGGGAAGCATACGATGATCACGACCTGCCAGCAGGCCCGGCAACGACCGAAAACTGTCCCCCGGCTCCCGCCCAGCTCAACCTCCTCCCCTTTAGGTCTTTACTCCGTACCTCGCGTGCCACGTCGACATCATCGTCCGAACCAAGGCCGAGCTGTCCAGAAGAGTTTATGCCCGTCGCATACGCCCTCCCCGACTCGTTGACAAAGACTGTGTGGTCTGTACCACACGCGACGTGGATGGCCTTGCCGATGTTGGGGACTTGTGTTGGACGGAGACAGATGCGAGGCTTGTTTCGTTCGTCGTGGCGGATTAGGTCTGAGTCTTGGAGTTGGGAGGGTGTGAAGGTTATGCCGAGTTGGCCGCCGTCCATACGGCCCCATACTAGACATTCGCCTGTTGTTATTACTGCTGCCGAGTGGTGAGCGCCGCCGTCAATCAAAGTGACGCCTCTACCACAGAGACCACGAATCTTGATCGGGTACGGTAAAAGAGCCGAGTCGCTCCCAGCGCCATCAGCATAACCCGCCTCGCCGAAGCTGTTGAGTCCCCAGGCCCAGACGTTGTCCTTGTGATCGATGGCAAAGGCGTGATACTCTCCCGAGGCGATATACTTGGCCTTTCCGCGGCATACCTCGACGAGACGTGGTTTCAGATGCTCCGTGTGTCGGCCAAACAGACGTCGGCCGAGCTGGTTCTGCTCGTGGGAGCCCCAGCCCCAGACTTTGCCTGTCGAGCCTAGAGCTAGGATGTGGTTTGCGCCGCAGGTTATTTGGATGATGTTGCTGATGCCGCGAATTTGGGTGGGGGTTTTCTGGCATTTTATGAATTTTCCGTCTGGGTCGTAGCCGAATTGCTCGTGTCCTGAGCCGTCCTTGAGTGGCGTTAGTAGAGTAAACTGGCCATGATGGGGGTACTCACGCGGAATGTGCCCCAGCCCCAGACGTGGCCGTCTTCGGTGAGGGCAAAGCTGCAGCTATCACCAGCAGCAACTTGAGTGAATCGTATCTCAGAAGGGAAGGACACTGCTGTAGGAGTTGACTCATAAGGGTTCAGCTCTGCTTCATATTCGCTACTTGAGCCAGCGTCTACATCTTTCATCACGCCATCCCAGTCGGTGTCTCTTCCCAGAGCGTAGTTGTCGTTTACGCCCCATGTGACGATTTTGCCGTCTGCTGTCAAGGCGACGGTATGCATGCCTCCGCAAGACAGCTGGACGACCTCGAATTTTGATGAAGCGTCATCAGGGTCGAGGAAGGGGTTGATACGAGGGCGATGAGTCTCTGTGATTTGGGGTCCTAGACCGAGCTCACCGCACTCGCCGCTGCCTACTACAAAGACCGAAAGGGGCTGAGAAGGAGGCTGGTTCAAGGCGGTGGATGGCGGAGGTTGTGATGCTGCTGTCCTGCTCTTTTTTGCAGGGCGTGCGGTGGCTCTGCTCTTCTCGGGTTGTTGCACAGAGTCTTGAGATTGGCCCTTGCGTTTGGCAGAGGATGCCGGAGCAGAACCCTTCTTGGTTGTGGATTTTGAGGGATTTGAGGCTGAATGTCATCAGAGACAAAGCACTGGAAGCGTGGTTGAGGTGGTGCTTACATGGCGTTTGTGAGGTGTTTGATCGGGCAGCAGGTTGCCGCCTTACCGAGGCCCTCGTGGACCGCATTTTTACGGAAAGGATGATAGAATATGCATGGAATATGACAAAAGATGAAATAGGTGTTCTTTATAGTCTTTGATGTTTTCGAGATTCTAGGGTAGTTGTTGTTTGGTGATGCTGCCTTGGTGCCTGTCACTCTCCATCTGATGATTGTGGTAAGTGGTTAGTCAGCTTTGTGCTGCGCCTACAATCCATGACCATGGGGGTCCATGGACGATTATTTCTCCTTTTATTCTTCAATAATTATATTCCATTGCTTTGAGATGTCCCATTCTGTCATTACTGGGTGGATATAGATAATCATCCTAACTCGTAGATGGCGTTGAAGTGGTGACCTCCACTTTCAAGGCTGAATAGCCTCAACCCCGTATCTTGACACGCACAGCTAACCCCCATCCCGTCTTGCCTTCCCATATTCCCATCTCGTTCTCCCTTCTAAAAGTAACCTCTTCTGCCTTGACAGTCATCGTGACTGGATCCTCGTCTTCCAGCGGCCTCACCGGCGCTGGAGGCGGTTGTGGTGGTTCGGCCTTCTTGAACAGGCCCCATCTTGACGCCTTTTTGTCCTGCTTTATCTGCTGTACATTTGCCTTTACTACCTGACGGTCAACCCGTTCTGGTGATAGATACTTTGCCAGACGGGAGGCCATGTCGCGATCATCCCACCAGAGGATGTTGCGGGGGGTCGTATCCTCGGTCTCATCCTTCCATCGACCCCATTCATCAAACGCCCTCTCCCCCAAGGGCTTCTGCTCTGGTTTGGGTGGTCTCTTCTCGTCTCCTTGAAGTTTGCGGTCTTCCTGCACGCGAACTACGGTGCGGGATCTATCCTCGTCGCTAAAAACCCAGTGATGGTCCACGGCCTCTTCTGGGACCATGGTCATCTCCACGACTCGGGGAGGCGGATCCATGGCCGCGATGGATGATAGTAGGTCTTCGACATGGGGGACCAGGAGCGTCAGGATCTCGCTGTCTCGCTGGTCGCGCGCAGAGGTGCGGGCTGCTTGGTTTGAGAGGATGCGTAGTGGGAGGCTGTTGAGGTGCGAAGAGAAGATGGATGTGATGGATGGTTGAGAAGGTTGAGGTGCTGTTGTTGATGGCCCCGCCTCGGTATACGGAGGGGGGAGGTCATCGTCGAGGACGTCTCGGGATGATTGCTTGGACATGATGGACTCGGGAATATGCCAAGGCGGAAGCAAAACAGCGAAGGAATTTGAATGCTGCGCTGCGCTGCGTAGATGCCTGACGCCCGGTGATATAACTTGGGTTTGTAGGTTGTAACCTCGGAGTCAGCCCACCACTCGTGACCAGGCTATGGGCTCAGCCTTGCAGCGTTTAAAAGAGTCTAGAATCAGGCTGTGGATGCCCGACGACCCAATTGAACGGGAAAGGGTTCATGTGGTTCAATTGATTGATGATTGTTCCTGGGCTTCTCCGGTCAAAGGATCAGAGTTGGGTGGCGCAGCAGTCGAGGGTGTCATGCAATTTCCACCGCTTGGAGGCTTGGCGGGTTGGCGTTTTGGCTGGGCGTTTTTACTCTGCCATTTCTTTTTCGCAGAGGACAGAGTGTTTTTAGGTGAATAATTGCCGTAAAGGTGCGGAGAGTGAGATTTGAAAACGACTATAATTATTCTACGGTGTCTATTCAGCTGAATCAATAGTATGTGGTCGAGGTTGACAGGTTCAAAAAGTGGCCTGTGAATTTATATGTCTCACTCAAGCCGGGCGTCACGGCCCCCCACACCACATGACCTCAAGCTGTAACCTAACCTTGCATGTAAGATATGAACCTTGAAGTCTATCAGAGGACTGACTGACGGAGAAATCGGATATCGGCATGGACGATCCGCAAGGCATCATGAGATTCGCGATGCGGGATTCGTCAGGTTGCAACCTGTGGGGGGGATGAGAGGACGGGATTGGATGGGATGCGCAAGGCTGTGTTGGGCGGCATTTGAGACGATATGTGATTGATTAGTGTTTCGGTGAATACGGAATTGGGACATGCGAGGTTAGAGTATGGATGAGTACCTAAACGAGGGCATGCTCGAATGGACGAATTTGGACACCGTCGTCAAGCTGGTGACTTACACGAATTGGATCCATTCATTGAGGGTCTTCCATGGAGATCTGCCGTCTCCACTGTAGCATTTCCAGCCGCACTGGAGCGGTTACAGCGGGGACAAGCGCTAGAGTCACTCCACTAAACATCCCCGAATCCGCCCTGCCAATTCCAACCGACAATCCTTCTTCCATCATCAATTGCTTCGCCTTTCTTCTAACACGTCGGGCAAATAGCTTCAGACTCTGAGTGGCAACATCACAAGCGGCGGTTAATCTCCGTGCTAATGCCACAATCTCTGGTCATGGGACCTCCACCGCCTGCCTAAGGAGGAAGCCTTCCAGAAGCCCTCAGCCTCCGCTCTCAACAGACCACCCGGGACTCCGCCACCACATCGAGGGGACGCCAAGATTCATTCAAGGCACACAACGCAGCCCAGCCCGTGTAACAGGGTCAAGCAATAACCCCCTGCAGGCAGTGCTCATTAGCCCGCGGACAAAACTCTAGGTAGATTCTGGGGCATGCAAGGCGTCTAGGCAATCATCTGACTCCCGTCTCGTCCCAGAATCGAAACATATAAGGCGTCCATTGTTCGCATTCCATTCAATCGTTTGCTACAACCATCAAAATCATCTAGGTCATTCATTTGTTCCTAGATATCTGCAAACGAACTTTTCTAATTGACTTGATACCCGTTGCCTTAAGGGTCAACACCAACAACAATCACCTTTCCTTACCACGCTCGCTCATCTACACTTTTACCTTACCTTGACAAGCACATTCACACAATACCGTCAAGATGGCTTACAGAATCTCTGCCCCCGATGAGTACCTTGCCATCACTGGCATGGGCGTCAAGACCGTCAAGATCACAAAGGCGGCTTGGGTCTGGCCCCTCCAGCGATGCACACGCTTTAGGTGGGTTTGTGCCAGTTTATGACTGTACATGCGACTAACATGATGGCAGCGTTCAACCTCACGACTATGCCATGGATCTCCAGGCCATGACAAAGGAGAAGCTGCAGTTCTCTCTCCCCGTAGTCTTTACCGTTGGTCCCGATGTGAACCAGCGGGGGGCCAACACCCGTGAGCCCGTCGAAGATGATGAGCATGATTTCAGGCGCGAGGACCGCGGCGACTCGCTGATGAAGTACGCCATGCTCCTGGCCAACTCTGAAGTCGGCACCAACACACACGTCCAGGAGAGCCAGCACGTCGCCAACATCGTCAAGGGCATTATCGAGGGTGAGACCCGTGTTCTTGTCTCGAGCATGACCATGGAGGAGATCTTTACCGAGCGAGAGGTCTTCAAGAAGCGCATCTTCCGCAACATCCAGAGCGAGCTCGACCAGTTTGGCCTCAAGATTTACAACGCCAACGTCAAGGAGCTCAAGGACGCTCCCGACTCTGTCTACTTTGCCTCGCTGTCCCGCAAGGCTCATGAGGGTGCTACTAACCAGGCCCGAATTGACGTTGCTGAGGCGCAGCTGCGTGGTAACGTTGGTGAGGCCAAGCGCAAGGGTGAGCAGGAGCGGGAGATTGCCAAGATCAATGCCGAGACGGCTGTTCAGAAGACGGAGCGTGACATTGAGCGCGCTCAGGCTGAGGCTCACCTCGACACCAAGCGAACTGGTCTCACCCGTGATGTCGACATTGCTCGTGTCACTGCTCAGCGTACTCTCGAGTCCAAGGATGAGGATCTCAAGAAGGAGGTCGAGATCAAGCGTGCTGCCGCTGAGATGGAGCGTCTGCGTGCTACCGATGTCGTCAAGGCTACCATCTCCCGTGAGAGCAAGCAGCAGGCTGCCGATGCCGCTGCGTACGAGGTCGAGGCTGAGGCTCGCGCCAACCAGGAGGCCAGCCAGCGCATGGCCGATGCCACTGCCTACCAGACCAAGATTGCTGCCGACGCAGAGGCCCTGGCCGACTATGCCAAGGTTACCAAGAACACTGACGCCGCTACCTACAAGACTCGCAACGACGCCGAGGCCTACAACTATGCTGCCCAGCAGCGTGCAGAGGCTGAGCTCGTGAAGAAGCTCCGCGAGGCAGAGGGTATCTCTGCCATGGCTGATGCCTACGGCAAGCTGTCTCAGGCTTTCGGTGGTCCCGCCGGTCTGCTGCAGTACATGATGATCGAGAAGGGTACGTACGTCGAGCTGGCCAAGGCCAACGCCACTGCCATCCGCGGCCTCGAGCCCAAGATCAGCGTGTGGAACACTGGCAGCAATGGCCAGGGAGGCCAGGGCGCCGACGCCACCGAGACGATGCGCAACGTGTACCAGATGCTCCCCCCTCTTATGTCGACCATCAACGAGCAGACGGGTATTACTCTTCCCGAGTGGCAGTTTGGTCGTCTCAACGCTGGTGTCAATGCTGTTGACCAGGAGAAGGTTAACGGCAAGGGCCGGATCAACCAGTAAGGGGCATGTGGGATGGTTTTTTTTATTTTTTTATTTTTTTATTTTTTGGGGGGGGGTTCTTCTGCTTATTGATGACAAACTGATACCTGGGTTCTGCCCACGCGTGCTTTCGTTCTTCTTCTCTTTTGTCTTGTATGATAGAATGGAGTCTTGGTACCAATTTGCTAGCTTTGAGATAATGATCTTTTACCCAGCTTTCCTTTCACTCTTAAGTTGTCTTTTGGGGGCTGTTCATTTGGAGAGTTGGAGATGTCGAGATGGCTCAAAACTGGTGATGGTACAAGTCTTGGTGTTGAAGATTGTTAATGGATTTATTAGGTAATTTCGTGTTTTGACAGTTGCTACTCAGGTACCTTCCATAGGTAATGAAGCCAAAATTTCAACTTTTTTCTTCCGCAACAACACGGTGGCAAGTGCACCTTCCCGACTGCACTTGGCTGCACTGAACTCATTCACCCCCGCTGCTGCCTGCGAGAAACCTCACCTCCACATCATCTTTGACCCGGCAACCTTTCCACCTATCTCGACCACTTCCAGATGATCTATTCTTTTCGCAGCCGCAGAGCTTGATCGCTGCAATGCCCCCTCGAAGGCGCATCAAGCGCGATGCCGACCCGCCAGTGGAGGCGCCGATGGGGGAGCAGAAGCCCTTCCCGCTCCTCATGCTTCCCCAGCTGGTCCTTCACCTCGTCTTCTCCTGCCTCAAACCCTCCGAGATGAGCGGCATCTCCCGATCGTCGACACTTTTCCGGGATCTTCTCTTGCCGTACGTCTTTTATGCGGTCCGCTTTGCCGGCTCAGTCAGGGACGTCTCCCGCATGCTCGAGGCTTTCCTCTACCACAGAAGACAAAGATTCATGAAACCGCTTTAGGAATCGGTTCGGTGAGTAGTGATGTCTCATTCACGAGAATGAAGAGTCCCCTGACAAGTGTTTGTAGATGCTTTACCGTCTCACCCCATACTGCAGGACATAAACCCATGGGGGACCAAGTCATGCACAAACTTCCGAATCGAATTCTTGAGGGCCTACGGCGAACAACTTGGACGCGAACCATTGTTTTGGATTTCGGTCGTGTCGATGCTAACTCACAAGATCGATTCGTCAAACTCCTAGAAGCCTCTCCGGGGTGGCCCGAAGTAACCGCCTTGAGTGTCGCCGCGTTTGACGACGTCGTGCAGAGGATCCTCTGCTGTTTTCTCTCAGTAAATATCGTGCACTACGGCTTTGTGACTTGGCCCAGCGACTCAACATGCATGGTGATGAGAAACCGCGCTGGGCAGTTGATCAGGTTGTACTTCAACCACGACCTACCTGTTATCAGGGAAAGGAACAGCCTGAGGTTGCTGCTGGCGCCCTGCTTAGAGCAAAAAGCGTGGAAGCAGTTGGAGTGGTTCGCTGTGGAGCATTCCATCCAGCGGTACCTACCAAGATGCCAGCCCTGCTCCTTTAACTCCTTTTCGGAGTTTACACGTCTGGTATGCATCCTCAGTTATCCTTAGTGCATTACGGCGGGATACTAACGGGCAGAGTAGACTGAGGGGACTCAGGACCTGATAGAGACGTTGGTGGGGATGCCTCGTCTCCGACGATTCGCATTCTGGGTTGATCGGAGAGGGCTGGGGCCCTGCCTCGTGCGTCAGGACTGGACGCCGAACGACGATCCGCTCACATCGGCCGAGGTGGATGATTGGTACACAAATCTGGTTCACAGGATTGCGAGATCACTGCCCAAGCTGGAGCAACTTGGCATCATGGACAAAAATGGTGCGGTGTACATGGGTACGAGGACCTCGGAAGGGCATGACATGACGGTCTGCCGGGAGATATTGGAGGCAGGCAGTCGGAGGTTCCCGCAGGGAATTGATGACTAGCATCTCCCCAAACTTGCATTTGCAACGTCTTTGTTGCATTGCCTGCTCCAATTAGGCAACATGTCATTGGTGTCTGTTAGAGCTGGCACTACAAACCAGACAGGGTGGTTGAGGAGGGTAGCGATACATGAAAACTGGTGGCGGGATGCGGAAGAAAACCGTGTTGAGGCCATTTTGAGGTCAATTTAGACCTGAGTTATCATCTCGAGGGGTGTACCACGAAGAGACTTGAGTAACAAGCTACCGTCCTTGTGCCATCACCAAATCCTCATGCCTCTAGCCCATCAACTCATGGATACAGCCCCCCATCGCCCGAAGTCTGTCATATTTGAAGCTCCCGTCAGAGGCTTGTGTCTACTATAAGCATCAGAAACTTTTCAACGCCAAGGCCTGCGCCGTACTCAAGGGTGCTCATCGTCGAGACCCCAGGGGAATCTAGAGCATTCCACCCCGGGCTGCACCGCATTAGGGAACCCTCGCATGGTCTTCCCATCGTCGCTTTTCGTGCCGCGATATATGCGATCGCCAGAGAACATGCAGAGCTCACAGAGCTGGGGGACTGCATCCGAAATTTGCTGAATCTGAATGCTATACCAATCCAAAATCTCGTCGTCGGTCAGCGCCTCATTATCGTTCCCATCTAGACCCAGTCTATCTCGGATCTCACGAGGCTGAAATCTATATATACCGATTGTAACGGCGAAGCGGCGGAGATTGGGCATATACTGCAAAGCCTCTACCATGTCCTCAAGACAATGATCCTGTACTCGTTGGTAAGCACCAGTCGTTGGCTTCATGCGGTACTGTGTACTTACAAAGGCATCCATGCTTCCAGTTCCCCTGGGATTCTTTTCCGCGACAGCGAGCCATTTGACCGGGGACAGGCTCTCCCGGGACTCGTATATATACTGCATTGCTGGGAACTGGTTCATGTTGGAGGGGGGGAAACGGATGCTCGACGCGCAGCCGCTCCAGTCTCTTGCAGTGCTGTTGAACAACTTTGACCAGGGCAAATGAGAAAATTCTACACATGTCGACTGCAGTGAGATTTTCGGAGGGACAGCTGTGAATCAGGGCCGCGGCGAGCTCTCGGCTGTTGTCGATCCCAGTCATCTTCAAGGTTCGCAGGTGTTCCCACCTCGGGACGCTGGGGAGGGCATCGCAGAATGTCTGCACGTGTCCGTCACCGAAAAGTTCGAGGTCTACTGAGAGACGGCGGACCTGGGAGACAAGTCGCACGCCCTGTAGGATCTGGAGCCGCAGGGCATCCAGGGATGGTGGGAGCATCTCTTCCGGTGAAAAGGCATCGAATAGTTCCGGAAATGGAAAGAGGAAGGATGCACGTCTATCGATTGGGTGAGCAGGATTCTCTGTTGGGTTGGATGGTGCTTACCGGACTGAGGACCAAATGCCGGACATGTCCTCTGAGGATCTCCCATTGATGAAGAGATTTAAACGACGTTTGACGTCGGGCTGGGTGCCGTCGAACTTGATGCTGTAGAACAGAGAGCGAGTGAGCAAGGCCCGAAGGCGCTTCGAAGCTCGCGTGACTCCGTCGAGCTCCCTCCCGGTCAGGTAGGATCCAATTCCTGTGTGGATCTCAGCCGGGAGTTGATCTAATATAAGGGGGGGTCGTCGCGCCTCCATGGTGAGGGTGAGGGTAGCGTGAGGTGAGAGGGGGAAGAGGTGGGTTTTTGTAGGAAAATGAATGGAATGAGGAAGAATAGTCAGAGAAATGAATACAGAGAGAAAAACTGTTTGACCATGTTCGACAGATGCGATCGTTGGCGGGCACTGCTTGTCACGGCCGCCCACACAATTCTAACAAACGATTGATTGTTGCCAAAACTGTTTACATGAAAACAAATTGCCATATCAATATGTACAAATGAATAGAGAAGAGCTAATAGACACCAAACAAGAAGAATGTGTGCGGGTAAGATGGCGTGCAGCAGCCTTAACGCCAACACCATCCTCGTCACTCAACTTGCATCCATAGCCCTTCAATCCTCTCAGCCTCGGCCTGCAACATCTGGGTCCTCGGGTCTGTCCTTAACATGTCAGATGCGGAACTCCAACCCGGACTCAAACCCGGAGCTAGGGCCTGCTGCCTCAGCTGCTCCGCCTTTTGAAGATCGACAACACCCTGGAACGACATCTCGTTCTTGTACCATCCCATCTGCGAGTTTCCAACCGCGTACCCATAGCAGCCGTGGATGTCTCCCATGAACTTGGTGTTGTTGGCGATCAGGGCGTCGGCGTGCGCCTGGTTCAGCATGGCCATCCTGTTTGTGTGGTCTTGGTAGATCATCCGCTCCTTCTGCATGAGCATCTGCTTCTGCTTCATGTTCTGCTGCTCGTATGCCGACTTGAGCATTTCTAGCGTTTGATTCATTTGCATAAAGATCTGCTTGCGCTGCGCTGCGTGGTTGAGGAAGCTTTGGAGGTCGCCTGATTGGCAGGCGTCGTTGTACATATTTCGCATCCGGGGCGAGTAGAGATCGCAGATACCCTCCGAGCTGCGTGCTCCGCGGATGGTGTATCTATCTTCGAGTGGCGTGCCCTTTGCAAAGGTCGCGTAGCATTCTTCGCAGATCTGGGCATTCTGCCATACCCACTGGGCTCGCTCCTGGGGCAGGGCGACACGCTGGCAAATATGGCGGCTAGATCTCCCGAGGCCTTCCAAGTCCCTCTAAGGATGCACTCGTTAAAGGCGTTTACGTTCTTGGAGAATCGTGGGTGGCCGACGTTGAAGGCGCGCACGCGCTTGTCCGACTTGAAGAAGCCCGACGACTTGGGGATGAACCAGTTTGCTCCACCCCAGACGTTGACCATTGTCGAGTAGCATGCGCCGCAGATGATGATCTCTTTGGACTTGTTGGGGAGGGTGAACCATTTTGCGCCTGATGTTTCGTAGGGGCTGCAGAAGGGGTGTTTGCTGAATTCGTCCAGGGCTCTCCAGAAGATGCTGCGGTCTTTGGTGTCGAATACCCTGTTGGATACAGAGTACATGTTTATATTTCCACAGAGACACATTGTTTCTTTTCCCCTGGGTGTAGTCTGTCTCCAGTATTGCTGGTCCGGCGTGTTGTGAAAGTTATCGCAGTAGCAGGCGCCGCAGAGGACTGTGCCCCTGGGTCCTCGTGTGGTCTCGTACCAAGTGTATCCGCTCGTGGGCATGGGCAAACCCTTTTCGCACTTTGGTATTTGTATACGGGCTTGCGCCTGTTGGCAAAAGGCAAACCAGTTGTTGCTTGGGGAGTAGAGGTCAAATATGCGTCGGATGTAAAAGGTGCTGGCGTCGCAGAAGGCTTCCAGGCCCGTAGAGAGTGTAAAGTTTGAGGCAAACGACGACGTCATAAGCATGTCTTCGTAGCAGGCTGCGCAAAAAGCTGCATTTGGGATACTGGATGATGTGTACCATGATGCACCAGGTCTGATCTCGGAATCAGTACAGTGAGGGATCTTCTGTCGTTTCTGCATGAACTCGACAGCGTTGCTCAGGCTGGATGAAGATACCGCCTCTGGCCAGAGGTTGTCCTTCATGCGTCTAGTGCTAAAGGAGCATTTCCGCTGCTGTCCAGCCCCGAGATGTATCATTCTGAACGATGATTGGAACAGCGTGTTGTAAATGTGGTCGACGTAGCATCTGGAGCAGATGAGGAACTCGGGCGCCGAGGGGTGGACGAACCAGTCCAGTTCCATGTCCATGAGACTGTCGGCGCACACTGAGATGGGGATGATGCCGCAGGGATGTATCTCTGGGGGGTGAATAGGGTTCAGTGTTGGGGCGGCTTGGGGGCTCCATTGCTGCTGGGTTTGGTATTGAGGTTGAGGTTGAGATGGCGGCCGGTGATGGTTGAGGCTGTTGATACTGCTGCTGCTGCTGCGGCGGCGGCGGAACAGACGAGGGAGTGTTGACAGAACTAGCAGGCCGCGACGACTGGGACTGTATCCTCAAACCTTCCAATTGCCTCTGCGCCTCTTTGAGCTTTTCCTCCTGCTCTTTCTTTAAGCGTTCTAGTTCGCGTTCTGCTTCGGCGATCTCGCGGCTGTGCCTGGTACTGGGCGGCGAGCTTCTCGGCAGCCTCGCGGTCGCTGTCAACTTGGCTCTGCGGTTGTTGAGGATGGGGTGACTGGTACTGCTGTTGGGGAGGAGGGGGGTAGTGTTGCTGCTGAGGGGGTGGAGGATATTGCTGATATTGTTGCGGAGTCCCGGGTTGTTCTCGCTGTGATGAACCTGCTTGTTGTTGATATGCCCCGTACTGCTGTGCGTAGTATGCTTGTTGCTGTTTCTGCTGCTGCTGCTGTGCCATCTGATAGTTGGCGTTTTCCTTGGCTCTCGCATACTCCTCCCCTACCGCAGTCGCGATATCACTCGCCTGGGAGATTAGCTTGAACAGCTTCCCCATGGTGTCTTATTCCCTCGATGTGACACGTCCTCAGAGATTCGGGCAAACCGTAACACCCTTCAATAGGGGTGTATAGGACAAGTGAGGAAGCATGCGGCTCTTGTTGAAAGCAAGCCACCATCTTTAATAACCCCCCATCACCCGCATTCCTTTGGGCTCGGTTTCGTTGGCTCAAGGTCAGCTCAGGACGCCTTGCAAGGATGCAATGCAGTAGCTTCTGCATATGTGGGACTATGGCGATGGTGGCGCGCCTGAAGGGAAGCTACTAGCAGCCTCATGATGGACGTTTAACGACTCTGGTAATGAACAAGTCATGAGATTACAGTGTCTTGGGTTACTTCTTTTCGCTCTTTTCAATGGAGTTCCAACTGGAAGAGAGAAGTGATGGAGTGACGTCCTCAGCTGAGACAACAAGGCGGACTCGCACGCACCAACATGCCAGGGGCAATGATCACCAAGAAGGATCCATCTTTTGTTGCCCGACAACTCCGGGGACCCAACAAGACTCCGCTGAGGCTGACAGGTTGACGTACCGTAACACGTTGCGATCGACGGGAGGAGAAAAGCAGCTGCCTACAGGCGAATGTTTCAGGAGATGGCGGGAATAACTTGACGGGGAACCTTTGTTTTACGGTTATTTTAGTCTGGATGAATCCGTTAGATTCAGCTTGCTGTTTTGACAAGAGTGGCCCCTGTTGGATCAGACTAGTCAAGTTCATGACCAGGCCTGCATCTGCGACCTCGGAGTTGGGTGATTACAAAAGGTCTCTAAACAAGGCTCCCTCATGAATTGCAGCACACTGAAAGATCCAGTTAAGATGCTATCGAGCTGATAGGGAGGTAGGTACTTTCAACAGTTCTCCTTTGGCTAGTCCCCATGAAACAGCCACACATGTGATCCTACCCGAGAATGACCCTCATCTTTAACCCTGGGTACCATAATGGAGTTACCGTGTGCGTATCTCCGAGATCTAATATTCATGCAGGGTTGTGAGTAAAAGGTCCTCTTTACTGCTGGCTATTTCAGTCCAACGTGCCCCCTAGAGTCATCGAAACTCCTTAAACTACCTAGGTATCTTGCTTCACCTCTCAGTTTCCAGGCCAGCATGAATAGAGCAAGACGTAGGTGGGTTGAGACAATCCTTTTACTTCTCCCGTTTTGTGATCATGCCATACCCAGTCTCTTTTTCTATCCGTAACCCCTATAGTTTACGCCTTGAGAGATTCACTGCAAAAAATCTCCCTTCCCTTGCTCCCGAAGCACTTCATGTACAACCTTGAGAACCCGTCCATGAATGTCAGCCGGCGCCGCGACGAACCCAAAATTCGCGCTCATCTCTCTCCCAGCCGTCAAGTCAATCTTCTTTCCATGAACATCGGTAATCTTGCCACCGGCTTCCTCAAATAGCAGCATAGCTCCTGCGTGATCCCACGCCTTGGCGTAGCGGTCTCGGCGCTTGTACACCCAGACTGTGGTGTTGCCGAGACCCATCGCGAGTGCCGCCCAGCGGAGGACCCAGGGCACGAGGTCGCAGCCCGGAAAGGGGGCGCTGAGGCGAGATGCAACGACTTCGTGGACGTCGTCGAGGGCAGAGTCGACGATGTTGGCGCATGTGACGAAGCGGACATCTTGGTCCGCGGCGTGCGAAGCGAGTCTTCGGGGCGCATCTGTCGATAGGGGGCGAACGAAGGCGCCGTGTCCCTTGACAGCAAAGAATATGCAACCTTGTCCTGTAGGATCATTGTTCTCGTTTCGTAGAGGCGCCTTTGCATCGATGGATAGGTTGGGCGCTCCAACGATGCCAGCAACCTGCTCTCCACCCAGTAGAAGGGCCATGTTGATGGCGTAGAGCTCACCCCGAAGATATGTCTTGGTTCCATCAATCGGATCAAAAATCCAAGTTCGACCAGATGTCCCAGGGCTACTGGCGCCGCACTCATCGATAAGATCGCACATCTGCTCTCGAGTTGCGGGGAGTTGACAGAGCGAGGGAGTGTCATGGTCACTTGCGATTCGGCTCAGCAGCTCCCACACCCTCTCCATCAGGACTGGGTTCTTGCGGAGATCGGAAGCATCTTCCTCTCCGACAACATGATCTTCGGGAAAGGCATGCTTGATGGTCGCCGTGAGAAGGGCCTGGACAGCGAAGTCGGCGACTGTCACGGGACTGAGATCTTCCTTTTCGATGGCGCCTTTGTCTTGGCTGGAGACGATGGACTGGCTGAGCTTTGCCGCCTTTTGCAAGGCGCCAATGGCGACTGTAAGCTCACGTGCATATGGACTGTCCATCTTCGAGGTAACACAAGTGGGAGATGTGAAGGTGTTGAGGCGTCTGGGTGGTACACGAGACCCCGCTTGAGGGAATTATGGATAGATGCATATTGCACTCATTCAAGATACGGTCCAACGCCTTCTTTCACATTCACGGCGTCATCTTCAATATGCACTGAATGGACAATCATCACACATGCCTGACGAATCGGTGACGCTCGATCCCACCGCCGTTACTTATTCGGCTGGTATTTTCGAGTTGGTTCCCGTAATTGGAGACATTCTTCGCACACAGCATTGCGTTTTCGGGTCCATTTTCCTCGTCGAAGGTCTTGAGCGAGTCCCGGTATCACGCTCTGGACGATGGCAAGTTGTACGACTGCTCCTTGGTGATGGAGTGCTCTGCATTCAGGCCCTTTTAGGGCCGAAAATACATCGGCTTGTGCAGGCAGGGGAGGTTGCGTTGGGGGCATACATCCGGTGCGAGGCCTTCCATGCCAGGTGGCAGAATACCGAGGATCGCATTACGGTAGCGCTCGTTATCGAGGATCTTACCACTCTCGGGTGGAATGAATCGTATCGAGCTCTTGGACAGCCGTATCCAGCAACATTCGAACAGCCGCCCCAAGAGTCAAGGGACTTGCAAACACAGGCGCCAAAAGCGACGGCCAAGTTTAGGTCACTTAAAATTGTGGGCTTTGACTTTGGAAATGATGAAGCAGCTGCCGAGGAAGCCTCCGAGGCCTTTGAGACTCTTGCGTCCCCGACCAAACCCAAGCCCAAGCAGAAGCAGAAGCGGAAGCAGAAGCAGAAGCAGAAGCAGAAGCAGCAGCTCATTGCCCTGCCACGCGACTGGCACGACCCTCAGACTCCTCTGAAGCTCACCACGCTACGATCCATCCCGCATCTCCCATACAAGCAGAATTGGTCTTGCAACGTGCTTGCCATCATAGCCTCGCTGTCAGACGTGGAGCCAGCCAATCTACCTCCACACAGGCAGAGGACTGCGCGACTCGCTGACCCCTCCACGTCTAAACAAGTGCATCTGACGGTGTTCCTCGACCCGGAAGAGTTTAACCCTCGCATCGGAAGCGCTGTCCTACTTGTTGGAGTTAAGAATCACCGGTTTGATGGAGGGAGTTTGAAGAAGTACGACAGCGATCGCAAGAATGGGCGGTGGTGGTTTGAGGACCCGTCGGAGCTGGGATGGTGCGATGTGGAGGGAATCAAGGCATGGTGGTCTGGAGTGACCGAGGCTACATAGGTGCGAGCTTCGATAAATCATAATAATAATGAATTCTCTCGCATTGTTTCTGGTGTCTTTGGAGACTTCAAATTTGGTCTTCTCTTCAGCTTCTGGTCACATGACCGCTCCTGCACATGTACTGTAGGCACCCAAGCGTGAAACCACTTGTGATGCTCTTCAACTCTATCCAGCCACGCCATCAACGCGATGCAGATCACTACAGAACAATCGTTCCAAGGGCCTCCGGCTTCGCTAAATCATAAGCGCACCAAGAAGCAGGCCATCGACGACTTCTTAGCGGACCTGTCGCCCTGGGATATCCTGTACCTGCGGGGCCGAATCCGTGACGCAACCATTGTGCTCTCAGGTCTCCAAGATCTACCCCCAGAGCTCATATGTCTGATTCTTTCGCATCTAAGTGCTCAAGACTTTCGAGCTTGCAGATTAGTCTGTAGAGCATGGGCGACGGCGTGGACGCAGGATTCGGTCTTGGCGCGAGCATGCCGCAACTTCTTCCCTGGCCTCTTGGAGACATACCCAACAACGCCTGGCAGGCAGCTCTTTTCCATGGCAGTCAGGAAACGCAAGAAGTGGCAGCGGCCTTTTTCCAAGTACACGTGGATGCGGTGGAATCAGGGAGTCAGCGGCATCTTTCGCGAGTCTACTCCGCCATCGCAGACTGGCCCGGCACCTGTCGACTCGTGGTATCCTTCCCTTTATGCGAAAGAGAAGCTGGCCTGGCAGCCTAGGCTGGATAGGGTTATTGTTGATGACCTTCGGACGAGAGAAAGGCATAGGTTTCTTCCTCCTGGTGGTGCCTTGTCGGGTACTCAATTTCGACTTGTGTGCATCAGCGATCAACTTCTTGTGATGAGAGAAGCCAACCAGCCCAACCGAAAGATGTCAGTGTTCTGCTAACCGAACTATCACTGATTGCTGCTAACATTAATAGATTTGTTGCCAACCTAGCTACAAAAGTGTGGAAAACCATCTCTTTGCCTGGCCCATTCGCTACGGCGCATGTGGAGGCCAAAACTGTTGGCATTGGGACCTCTACCGGGCAGATCATGGTCTTTAGTTGGGGCGGCAAGACGACACAGCTCGATCTCACAAAGGTTCAGACTTGCCTGCCCGGGTCAGAGCGCTTATTTGGAGGCGTGGCCAATGTCTTGCCGCATCCGACACAAGATAATGTGGTGTTTGCGGTATGGGCATGCTCCCGCAAGATCTCGAGTGAGTATGCGGACTACCTTTGTGAGCAGGCACTAAACATAGCAGACTTCAAACAGATCAGCTTTGTCGTGGTCAAATTCGAAGACGGCCAGCCGGTGTGGTGGGCGACAGAAGACATTCCGAACCCCAGACGACACGCCAACAAAGACTGTAATCAAGAGAGCTATCTCGGATTGTCGTTTGCGTGCAGAAAGTCGGACAACTGTGGATCTTTTGCTTTGGGCATCTATCGAAGCCAAAATCAGATCCAAACATTGCCTGGCATTTGCTACGGGTGCTTGCCGGCGAGAAGAGTGGGCGACTGGGGTGCCGTCTCTTTCAACGTCTTGACGCAGACCTTCAAACACTACGAATACAAATCTTCACGGCCGGACCTTCTCTGGATTGGGAGCCCCCAGCCTCACCTGACTGCGGGAAGGGAACTGTTGTTTGTGGATGCACACCTCTGGAATGAAAACTTGCTGCTGGCAGCATCCACGGCCGACGGAAACATACGCATCGACCTCCACTTGCAGACGATACATCCTGTCGGAAGCGGCTTTTCAGGTGAACCACGCTGGGCGCCGATTCGACTTCGAGACTCGGTGCATGCCGCGAGGACGAGGATATTTCAGGATGACGACTTTGTGGTAGTACCCACCATCGGAGGCGTCGTCATGTTTGAACCGTCTGACTCGCCTTCGGAAGGGAGGCCGGTGGACGATTTTGGCGAATCGCTGAATGCGCCTCAGCCTCTGGACCGTTGGAAGTCGGACATGTTGATCTTGATAAAGGATGATCCTGCGCCTGAGAGTCCAACCGCGAGGAACAACCTCTTTCGACTTGTCGGCAACCGGTGACACGTCAACACTGAGAACAGACGCAATACCGATAAGGTTCGGATCTTAGAGTGGGTCACCCAGGTTTCGCCACAACCCCCTTTTCGTCATCGTGATAATCGGTATTATGTTACCCCTCACGAAAGAAGGGGATGAGGAAATCAACCACAATATTATCAATTATTGAGCAAATTAAATGAAATCTTTAATATGTCTTCTCGAATCGATAAAGATCGTGAATATCTAATTGAATCTGCGATTGCGTAGACCGAATGGGATACAATTGACTCGTCAGCTGCAGCCCATGGCATCCCTCGTTCAACCTTACGAAGCCGGCTCCAAGGCTGTACGAATATTCACAAGGCGATGGAACCGTTCCAAAGACTGTCAAAAGAGCAAGAAGAAGATCTCGTGCGATGGATTTTACAAGAAGCCACTAACAGGGCGCCCTCGAAAGCACACATCCAAGGATTCGCACAGCTAGTTATAAGTGTGGCTGGCGAAGAAGAACCCATCGGACATAACTAGGTTGACCGCTCCCTTGACCGCCACGAGGACATCAAAATGAAGCTATCACGAGCCGTTAAAGCTTTTCGTACGCGTTTAACAACGAAAGAGAAGCTCGAAGAGCATATTGACCGCGTTGACTATGCAATTAAGTCTCTTGGGATTCTTCATGAGAATATCTTCAATGTTAACGAACACGGGCTTGCAGAAGGGGAGACCCGAGCCGGCAAAGTAGTTGGTTCTTCTCTCACGAGATATTCGATTATCACGGAAAGCGATTCTCGCACTTAGGCGACGATTCTCGAGTGTATCAGCGCAATAGGAATCAGGTTGACTCCTGCCCTCATCCTCACCGGCACGAACCTCTAAGGACAGTGGTTTCCAGGGGAAAACACGCCAAATTAGTTCTTTAACTATTCTCCAACGAGTTGGTCGAACAAAGTCATCTTCAGGAAGTGGTTTACCGAAATCTTCCTCCAAGAGACCCGACCGAAGGACAATAGGGCTTAGCGTATGCTTATCTTAGATGGCCACTGTACGCACATTACGATTGAAATTATATATGTGGCATGGCTAAACAGGGTTCAACTCATATACCTGCCGGCGCACTCGTCATATGTCTCCCAGCCGCTTAACGTGGGTTTATTCTCGCCTGTAAAGTCCTTCTTTCGTCGCGAAACAAGGGACTTCGCATCATTCAACACCACGGCTCCAATATAGAAGCAGCGCTTTATCGAGGCTTATAAGAAGGCGTCAGACGAGGCTTTTACAAGTCGGAATATTAGGTTAGGGTTCCGGGCCACAGGAATATGTCCTCTTAATAAGAGAAGACTTCTGGACGAGGCTGTTGACGTTGAGGAGTCTCTATCTTCACTCTCGGCGCCGCACACACCGAAGAAGAGGAAAGTTGGTGATACTGAGCTTTGGCGTACGCCAAAGAGTGGAAAAGACGTGAAAGCGCAAGCAGAACTCCTTCGTCAGGACTGTGAGGGCTTCAAGCGTGATCTGCGGGATGTTATGAATTCATATGCGAGAGAATTTGACAGGAAGAACAGTATGATCGCAGCCCTACATCTATGGATCACATTCCTCGAGGAGAAATTGAAGTCAAAGGAGCCGGCCGGGCGCAAGGCTGTCGATTATAACCCTAACGAGACCTTCGCACGTATCCCAGAAGTTGCGGTTGCTTATTTTGAAGCTGCACAAGCAGCTTCACGTTATGAAGAATCTCACGGCCCCAGTCTTTATGATGATGCAATGGAAATTGCATGGACTGAAAAGGAATCTATGTACATTAATTTCCAGTTGTAACTATTTAAATTGACCGTCATTTCATTGAGAAATCGCCGAGTTACTGTTGTGGTGTTGGTAGCCGGTGAGGGATTTCGGGATGTCGAAACTGGGGCTGTGGCGAAACCTGGGTGATCCACTCTAATGGAAGAATTCTTTTTTTGGTGACTCTCTACTCTGATGACCTGTAGAAACTTCTGCACCCTTGGTGATAGAGTTTAAACGGCCCGCCCGGCATCGGAGGTCAAACCCAAGTGGGGGCTCCATCAAAGACCCCCATGACGTTTGGATCGCGATGGAGCACCTCCAACTGACGTGATTCATCAATCGCGGCAGTGAAACGTCTCACGGGGTCTTTTTCGTGTCACCTGCTCTCTTCCTTCTCCGACATGATCACCGCCAACTGATCGCATCCTCCCAAACTCCAAGATGCCTCCCCCAGCCTCGGACGACGTCGCGCCCCCCCGCGATAGCGACCAGATCTCGACGCGCAGCTCTAGTTATGCCTCTGATACGGAATCGGATGACGGGCGCGGCCATCGGACACGGCTGCGCAAGGCGAAACAGGCTATCCGCTTGATTTCCTTCATCTCGGCCAACATTTGCGCACTCTGCAGCGGCTCCATCGTCGTCTTTTCGCTGTATGCGCCACTCTTGCAGTCGCGACTACATTACACCCAGTTCCAGGTCAACGCCGTCGCCATCGCCGGTTCCCTCGCTCTTTACCTTCCCATCTCGATCGTCGGATACATATGCGACCGCATCGGCCTTGCGCCTCTGGCCCTTACGGGAGGAGTCCTCTTTGGCGGGGGATATGGTATCGCTGCGGGCGTGTACAGGAAGCTGGATCTTCAGTACCGCGGCCATGGTGGGCCTCGGCCGGATGGGGACTGGTCGCTCCCACTCATGATGTTTGCCTTTGTCTGCATCGGCGTCGCGACCTGCGCGCTGTACATGACCGCTGTTTCGTCCTGCGCAAAGAACTTTGGAAAGGGTCGATACAGAGGTTTGGCGCTCGCCACGCCCATTACGTGCTTCGGGTTGAGTCCCATGTGGCTGAGTCAGGCGGGGAGTCGTCTGTTCACTGAAACGCGACCAGATGGCTCCAAGGGAGACTTGGACGTGTTCCGGTTCTTTCTCTTCCTCGCGATTCTGCTGTTTGTTATGGGCGTCGTCGGCACGTTTACGCTGCGGGTCGTGGATGAGGAGGACCTCATCGATGAGGCTATCGAGGAGCTGGAGCAGAGCGGTTTGCTTGACGGGAGCTCGCTGCTCGGCCGGTCTAGCAGCTATGGCGGCGTGAGCACGCAGGGTGATGATCTGGAGAGCTCGTCGCTGCTGGATCCGACCAGGGACGACAAGAAGTGGAAGAAGAACTGGGTTCTCAACGCCGAGACGCGACAGTTCCTCGCTGACAGGACAATGTGGCCCTTTGCTTTGGCGTTCCTGTTCATGGTAGGTCCGGGTGAGGCTTTCATCAACAATCTGGGCACCATCATCGGCACTCTGACGCCACCAATGTCGGAAGGGCTTGGACACCACACGTCGGCGGCCACGCATGTGTCCATCTTTGGTGTTACAAACACTCTTTCGAGGATTTTCATCGGCACTCTGACGGATCTGCTGGCTCCTTCGCCTCAGACTCAGCATATCCAGGTCCGACACGCTCGGTCGGCAGTCAGCGATCGCTTCGCCATCTCCCGCGTTGCGTTCATGGCATTCTTTGCCGCTGTCTTGTCGTTTGGTCTCCTCGTCCTGGCTTCAGGCTTCGTTCAGAATCATTCTGAGCGTTTCTGGCTTGTCTCGGGCATGGTTGGTGCTGGCTACGGCGCCATCTTCAGTCTCACGCCCCTGATTGTCACCATCATCTGGGGCGTCGAGAACTTTGCCACCAACTTTGGCATCATCGGCATGCTGCCTGCCCTTGGCTCGACTTTCTGGGGCCTCGTGTACTCGGCCGGGTATCAGAATGGTGCCAGCCACCCTGGAGATGAGCCTGGAGATGAGCCTGGAGATGGAGAAGGTGATCTCTTCTGCTACGGACAGCGATGCTATGCTGGGACGTACTGGGCAGAGACTGTGACGGTCTGGATTGGAATCGGACTGCTTCTCTGGGCGTGGAAGGGAAGACGTGGATGGGTACAGCGCGGTATTGTGATTTAGGCATTCTCACGGCGTTTCTGGATAGAAGAGCATACGAGTCGTTGCATCACCAACTGGGTAGGGGTTTTTGTCAGTACAGCCTTCGCTTTCACCACATGGCATCTCATCATGGGCATATTCAGTTTTTTTCATATACAAAGTCACATCCTCCGAAATTCGGTCTTGAAGCTTTGCATGAACGGTCAGGGCTTGCATGTTGAGCACGAGCTTACCCCGGATTCTCAACGTTTGCCGTTGAGGCTGCTGTGTGACCCATCTACCGTGATCCTCATTCGCCAAAACCGTTCTATTTCCCAGCCACCTTTTGAGGGAAATTGTTAGGGAGGTACATGTCGGCTCTTGATCTTGACTCCGAGCTCTGTTCTCTCCGCCGCCCGGGCCTAGATTAACCGCCGGTAATCTGGACTCTTCCCCTGCTCATGGCCCACTTGAATCATACGAATGGGCGCGAGGAAACGATAGGAAGCACCCGGCATCATGCCAAACGGGAGCCAGCTTTGTCGGGCTCACGATGGCGCCTGGAGGCTCTTATCTTGGTGATGATGGGTCTGGGGATTAGTGAGCGGAGGGTCGACGGTGGAGTTGAGCGGGTTGATCGTCCTGGTCTTGGTGGGATCCATCGTTGTTGTCTCGATGGGTCGGTGTCAGAGTCTGTCTTGAATGAGGAGTGAACTTGGATCTATCACTAGGAAGTTGGTTGATGATGGGTAAGTCTCTGAGGTTTCGTGGATGTTGCCGATGCGAAACTTTCAACGGGTGAACGGGTTCAGCCATCAAGATTGTATCTGTATCTACGAGTCATGAAGTGATTTGAGGCTGACTGAGACCGAGTTGTGACCTGTCTGATGTGTGCCAATTACGCTATACAGATCATTTAGAAAGCTGCGCTCCTTTTTTTTGATCGCTATCCTTTTGGCAGACTTGAAGGGGGAACGCTGCAGCTTGTATTGATAGTTTCATCCAGCAGGGAAGACATCTTAGATAAGAACGAGGGTGGACATGCCATTGTGGCAACATTCAGCTTTTGGAGCTATCAGAAGAAGACGAGAGGAGCAGTGATATTGGAGTTGCGGTTACATTTAACTCCAGGAGCTATGGTCTCCCGAGGACTAGACCCGAGTTTACTACAACGCAAGATGTTATCTTTACAGATCAACAAGCTGTCAAAGGCAAGGTTGGCCCTAGCAACCGCTCCGCTGAGCCGGTAGTTCGTCTTGTGTGTGTTGGTCTAAGTCCGTTCCATCCTTGTGCATAGTGGCGATGTGGATTTCTTTACCCCGGACTCAGCTAACCTTGTTGATCGAGACCATGATTCTTTTACGTAAATGTTTTGCGAGGGAGAGGATTTCCCCAGGTTTGTTCGCTAAATGTTGCCGGCGGAGCAACCAACAAGTAGGCATGGGTTACTAATGAAAGGAGTAGCATCACGAGGAGAAACGAAATGATGTGGCAGATGATCAATTGATATCTAGTAACCGGATCGTGCTTCCAGTAAGGCTTCTAATAAGCGTATCGGAAGTTGGGGTTCTCAAAGTCTGTGAGATCCTGGAGAGCAGCATTCTCATCCTCGACGACGGGTCCTTGGGCATCTCGGAGTCGGTTCCTTCGGATGAGCACGTAGCGGAGGACGAGGGCGATGAGGACTTGGCCGGCGACGCAGCCGATGATGAGTTTGCAGCCTGTCTGGTAGATGGGGGCTTCAGAGCCGAGGAAGCCGTGAGGGCCGATGATGTTGCCGATACAGTAGGCCTTGGACTTGGTTAGTATTGAAGGATGTGATTGAGGGGCTTAGGACTTACAAGGAAGACAAAGGCTGTAGCGGTGGTTCGCTTGGTGTAACCGCCGACGTTGGAAGCTGGCATTTGAAGGGCGACGACAAGGGCACCGACGAAAGAGGCGCACTAATCACGGTTAGAGAGAGTGTGTTGCAAGTTCAATTAGGTACACTCACAATGTAGTAGCCAGCAAGAAGACCTCCCTTGTTGGTTCGGGGAAGCTGCCAGAAGAGAGTCACAGCGATCAGAGTGGGCAGCAGCCACACAATCATGACAATGGTTCGGACATTCTTGAAGCGCGAGGCAAGGTAGGGACCAGTAAAGTCAAAGACAACCATGCAGGCACCATAGGGAATGCCGTACGCGGTAGTCAGGAGAGGGTCCTTGGTGAAGCCCTTGACGATGAGCTTGGAAAAGTTGGCAATGCCACCGTTGATGACCTCGTTGAGGAGTGTAAAGAAGAAGAGCAGCCAGATCTGCGAGTCGCAGAAGACCTCCTTGATCTGGTTCCACTTGATCCTGCGGTTAAAGACACCGGTGCGGTTACGCGCGCTCTGGGCGATGAGCATGGCTCGCTCCTCGACTGTGAACCTCTTGGCCGTGAGGATGTTGTTGGGGAGGAAGAAGAAGAGGAGGATGCCCCAGCAGATGGTCAGGCCGCCGCAGAGCACGTAGATGATGCGCCAGACGTCCCAGCCCTTGGCTTGGCCGACGCCGTAGAAGAGGATGCCGCCAAACATGCTGCCCACGCCGTTGAAGCAGTAGAAGAGACCAGCTCGCGAGGGCTGAGATTCGCCGCGGAACCATTGCGAGACGATGAGCATGAAAGCAGGGGTGATGACGGCTTCAAAGGTTCCCAGGAGGAAGCGGCAGACTGCGAGGCCGGCAAAGTTCTGGCAGGCTGCTGTGAGGCAGAGGATGGTGCCCCAGGTGATGACGAAGGAGCTGACCACCGTGCCGGTGGGGAGACGCTGGGCGAGGTAGGAAGCCGGCCATTCTGCGACGAGGTAGGCAAAGTAGAAGATGGAGGCCATCCAGCTGTACTGGTCGCTGGTCATGCCGGTAGACGTGAAGAGGTCAAAGACGGCAGAGTAGCCGAGGGCCTGCTTGTCGATGTACTGGAGGAGGTAGGTACCGCAGAGTAGAGGCATCAGGGTCCAGTCGACCTTTCGGCGGAGCTTCTTGAGGGCCGTCTCATCCGACATGAGCTCGTGGAGGCGCGAGTGGGCGATGCCATGGTCTCTGAGGAAGATTTCTGCTTCGTCGAGATCTGAGATGGTGCCGAGTTTGAGATCTGCCTCGACGTCATCGTTGTCGACGATGGCGGGCTTCTTGTCGACCTCGATGTCTTGCATCTTTGTGTCAGCCATGATTGACGTTGTCTGGTCAAGTGTTTGGTTGAGGAGTTGGATGAGAGTAGCCTGTCTTCTCAATGGCAAAGGATGGCGACGAGGCGCCCTTTTTGTTCTCGACAGGACCCATGATGAGGGGGACGAGTTCAAACCCCAAAAACGAGGCGTAATCCGGGGAAGCGCATGGGTGAGAGGTTCAGTGGAGTCCCAACTGATAGCAGCCAGCCGAGAGTGGAGTTGAAGAGATACCGCTAACTTGGGGATTAAGACGAGGGGGTGAGAGAGATAGCGGGGGGGTAAGTACCGTCGTATCTGAGAACGAGCGAGGACGAGCAGGGGGTGGTCTTGGCTCCGGTAGAGTGCTAGCCCCCGGACTCCAGATCAAGGTGCGAAGATGAGATATGGAGATGGGAATAAGACGTATCTAGACCGGTGATAGAGGCCAGACTAGGGAATCGTGGGAGACGGTCTGGCAAATGATGCTCCTGAATAGGCTATCTCTGTATCATATGATGTTGAGTTTGGCGTTTCTTGGCAGCTGATCGGATGTTGAGGTAGGATCCGAAGTTGATGATGGTGATGGAAGAGGCTGATACGATGCTTGATCAAGATGGAATAACACGGCTTTAGAAGGATATACACGGGAATCGCTTGGGATAGTTTTGTATTCCCCCTTGAATTCAGGGATATTGTTGCAAATCTTCATCAACCCCCAGCCAAACACCTCGCTTCAACTCAACTTCTATGCTCAAAACTCGTCTATACTCTCGAACTCCAGACCTTCTTGCCTCCGAACCAAGTCTCCTTGACCTCGGCCTTGAGCAGCTTCGCCGCCTCCCACTGCATGTCCACCACGATGATGTCGGCGATCTTGCCGACCTCGAGGCTTCCAACCCGGTCGTCCTGGAATACACTCTTTGCCGCTCCCGCTGAACCGGCTATCACGGCCTCGCAGACGCCTAGGCGGAAGTTCTCGTTGACTACCTCCTCGCACTCGGGCTCCCTCGCCGATCGACGGGTTGTGGCTACATAGATGTTGTGAAGAGGGTTCCAGGGTGCTGTAGGGCTGTCGCTGCCCAAGGCTAGGAGAGCTCCAGAGTCGGCGAACTCGCGGTACGCAAAGGCTCGCTTGCAGCGGTCTCCGATGAGACGGGGCCAGGCGCGGAGGATGGCCGGGTCGGCGTGGACAGGCTGGATGGACGCCGTGAGGCCCAGCTTGCCGAGACGCTTTGCGTCTTCAGGGGATGCCACCTCGAGATGCTCGATCCTGTGTCTGCCGCCGGGCTTGCCGTACTTTTCGAGCATGTCTACCGCCATGGTGATGGCAGCGTCTCCGATGGCGTGCAGGGCGATCTGGAGGCCTGCGTCTGCGGCTTTCTTCACCACGGGCTCGAGGTGCTCCCGGGTCCAGATGGGAGGTGGTGATGGGGCCGTGGCGTACGGCTCTGAGAGGTAGGAAGTGCAGGCGTCGATGATACCGTCGCAGATGATCTTGATACCCGCGATTCGCAGGTCGGGAGACTTCTCCTTGTTGTACTTGGCCGCTAGCTCGATGGCTCGGTCGACTTGGTGGGATCGCTCCTCTACTGTGTCGGCGGGCTTGATGATCCAGTAGGCCGTGATACGCATCGATACTTCTGGGTGACGGGCCTTGAGCTCGGTGAGGGATTCCCAGGCTGCTTCGTCCATGGCCATCTCGATGAGGCCTGTGTATCCGGAGGCGTTGTAGGCTTCAAACGCTGCCAGCATGCACTCGATGCGGTCCTCCATTGTGGCCACTGAAGCCTGGTGAGGCCATACGATGGATAGCACTGAGCCTTCGCTCAGGACTCCTGATGGTCTGCCCTGCTCGTCTCTCTCGATGATGCCGCCTGGGGGATCCGCCATGTCGGCCACCTTCATCTCTTCCAAGCCTGCCGAGTTGCACCACGTCGAGTGCATGTCCTTTGTGTCGACGTAGATGGGCCGAGAGTCAATCTCATCGAGCAGCTTGGCCGTGACGCCGTCGGGAGTCATGGAGTGCATCCACCCCTTGGCCATGATCCTGGGCACATCCGGGTTCGACTTGGCATAGTCTCTCAGCGTGTCGAGGATGTCGTCGAGGTTCTTGCAGTGCTCGAGCCCGACCTTGCGCAGAGACTGGCCCAGCAGCAGCAGGTGCATGTGGCCGTCGATGAAGCCTGGGAGGATGGTCCTCCCCGCAAGGTCCTGGACCGCCACGTCGGACCCGTTGAACTTGGCCGAGAGCTCCTCTTTTGTGCCGATGGCTTGGATGATGCCGTCTTTTACAAACATGCTCTCGGCAAACGTCGGCTGGTCGGCGAGGCCCGCCTCGGACCTGGTTAGGATGCTGCCATTGATGAAGAGGGACGCCATGGTGAAGGGTAGTGAGGTGAAGTGTTAGCAGCTTGAGTGAGCAGCAGAGCTTCAGCTACTTGTACTCGGGATCGTATGTTTGCTGTTTAGCCTCTCCGGCAGCGGCCCGGATTGGCTTGCGCCATGCAGGAGAGCCCCTCAAGGGGTGGGTAGAGCCATCACACGTGCCTATCAGTGGAGGCTTCGCGCGGGGAGCTACCGAGGGAGAAGGTCGAAAAGGGCAGTGAGGTGCAGGCGCCGAGGAGCGAGGTTGTTTGAGGGACTGATAGAGTTGTGGGTGGTAAGCTAGTGATAGCTCGGGTGGTGTTTACCAAGGTTGACCTTTGTCAAGAGTATCTCTCGAGAACCAACTTTGATAATCAGAATCATCACCCTCTATTCCCGCGTCTTGTACTCATTCTCTGACTGCTAAGCCCACAAAAAAGCAAGCCTTGACCGAGGCCGCGGGATGCCACGACTCCACACCCAAGCTCCAAGTTCACCGGGTGTGGGGGTCTACGGAGGATTTGTGGTCACCTAAAAGCCGGGACCGGACTCGAACTCGTGGGACCCTTAAAAACGGCTTGAACTTTGTTACACAGACATGGCAAGGACGGCTTCGATTGGGTCGCTGTTAGTAAAAAGATGGGGGCTGGGAAAATCGCTCACGAGAGATGATCTTATCAGATGCAAAACGAAAACGTCATCATGCTCGCCGTGAGGATCCAGTCTTGTAAGGGCCAAGAGCCCTACTCTGCGAGCAACCCGGCGCCTTCGTCTGCGCTGGTGCTTGAACGAGATGTCCCCATCCCCGAGTTGAAGCCTGGGCAGGTCCTCGTTCGCGTCCATGCTACGACCGTGACTCGCGACGAGCTGACTTGGCCTGAGTCATACCATCATGAGCTTCGGATTCCCGGGTACGATTTCTCCGGGGTAGTTGAGAAGGTTTGTGGGGAGGGGAGGTTTGCGCCTGGGGATGAGGTGTATGCTATGGTCAGCACCAAAAGAGGTTCGACTTGGGCTGAGTATGCAATGGCAGAGGAGGATGAGTTGGCTTTGAAGCCCAAGAACCTGTCTTGGGCTGAGAGCGTCACGGTCCCTCTTAGTGCGTTGACGGCGTGGCAGGCGTTGTTTGTCCAAGCAGGCGTGCTGGAGCCGGACTTTGACGACGCAGCTGCAAAGATATCGACTGGACGCACTCTGCTCGTGACGGGCTCATCGGGGGCAGTTGGCTCGTACATTGTGCAGCTTGCCGTCTATGCTGGTCTGCAGGTCGTCGCCGCGTCGAGTTCCACGGAGCGAAACGACGAGTTTCTTCGGTCGCTGGGCGCACACGAGGTTGTCGAGTACGACGAGCTGAGCATCGTCAAGCGCTCTTTTGACATTGTCATCGACACCGTCGGCGGACGGCCTCTATCTCAAGCTTGGGATCTTGTGACGGACGCTGGGAGTCTTATATCGGTGGACTCGAGCAGCTTCAATTTCGCAAAGACGCCGCCGGCTGGAAAGGAGCATGTGAAGGCTGTGTTTTTCATCGTTGAGCCTTCTGGGAAGCAATTGGGCAAACTTGCAAAGGCGTTGGAGATGGGATATGTGAGACCCTTTTTGGCGGAGACTTTTCCTCTTGTTGAGGCGAAGGAGGCGTATGAGAAGGCGAGTGGAAGGATGGACAAGAGGGGAAAGGTTGTGCTGAGGTTGTGAGCGTCCGAGTGTGGGCATGAGGCTATCATGACGGGATAACAAAAGTTTGGTTGGAGTTTTACCCAAATTGCATAATATACCTAATTATAATAATAAATAATTTATGAATCAATAATCTATTGGAGGTTTTATGTTGTCGAGAAGTGGTCGAGGTATTATTGTGTTACTGAATCGGGGCTACCCTACGGTCTCACATTGAATTCACGGCGATGTTTATCAGATAGCAGCCACGAGGTACCGCAATACTTTCAAGTAGTATACATTAGTCAATTGCTTGTTTCTCAATTTGGTCCTCGAATAATATTCCTCCTATCACAAGATTGAGACCGACAATGTATGCCGAGCGCACCGAGTACACCGGTTATCATCATTGCTCGCCCAAGACAGCGTTGGACCATCCAACCCCACAAAGACAAGATGCCAGGCCAGGCGAGGGAATTATTTAGGATCGCTCTACTTCTCGTAAGAACAAAGTAGCATTGCTCGGTGTCGCAATACGGGAGGGGCTGAGTCTGCCTGGGCATATCTTGATGGCGCAGCCCTCGCACATTAATTCACGGTGTGAGTGAATGCACGCTTGCAACGTATTGATCGACGAATAAAGAGCCTCTTGACGATCCATCGCAGGCTCGTAGGGCTGACGTTTACCCCGTCGTAAGCATCCGTTCACAGGGACCATCCATTGCCAATCAAGTTCAAACTTCAAGTTCAATTACTAGGGGTATTTGCTCCGAGACTCGTTATAAACGCGTAAGCCAAAGTCCAGCCGTTCCGAAAAACATCCTAAAATTCATGCTTCCACCACCACCCTTTGATCCTTCATAGGAGTGCCACTGGACAGAGTTAGCTTCTGGTCGGCCCACATGCTTTTGTTAGTGATTACTGACCTGCTCGAGCCTCCCATGACTTTATCGGATCGGCGGGTTTCTTTGTGGGATCTACGGATCCTTCGAGCTTCATCTTGAGCTTCTCCTTAAGACTTCGCTTTGGAGTTGGCTTCTCGAGGTCTTGTGGTTTGTTAGAGACGTGATGGAGATGGGAGTGTGCTGGGGACTGACTTGGCTTGGAACTTGTTGTGGGCTTGGATGTGTCAACGAGTGTCGTCTCGGAGACGTTGGCCGTGGTGTAAGCGTCGGAGGAGAGTTGATGCGACATGGTGAATGTGTGTGTGTGTATGTGGGATGTTTGTACTCTGTAGAGTATACTGGACTGGATTGTATTGATGTCTTGGACTTGAATCTCTGGCATCTGGTGAGGCATCCACGTCTATTTGTACTTTCAGCCCTACCTCACATTTGTAATCGTGCAGAGCCCCATTGACTCACTCGACGACGTGTGCGCCCTTCTCATGATCCCATCCCATCACATCTTCAGCCGTTACAGAAACTAACGCTGCCCGGTGTGACGCACCCTGGCCTTGGCGAGGCTCACTGAGGTTAATGGGTGCTGCGAACCCCTGTAAGCCGAGCTACCAAGTGGGGTTCTCGGCTTCAGCTTGGTTGGGCTGACCGAAGCCGAGATGGGGTTCAAGCCGAAGCCGAAGCCGAGTTTGTCAAGCCGAGTGTCTCCAGGCCGAGAGGAGTCAAGCCGAGACCGAGATTTATCATCAACACTTCGGCTTGAAATGGAGGATACGCCCTTGCTTCGTCGTCTTAATGGACGGCCTCAAGCCTGCGACCCATGTCGCGCACGCAAAGTTGCGTGCGATCACGATCAGCCCACCTGCTCGCGGTGCAGGAAGAGGAAAGAAACATGCGTCTACACCGTCTCCGAGCCCAGGGCAGCCAAGAGGCAGCGGCTCCGTCCTCCCTCGAGCTCCTCTACAACACCGTCGCCGTCTGCGCCTGGGTATCTCGGCTTCACCAGCCACAATGCCGTGTTTGAGGAGACGCGCAATAGCTTGAGTCTTGTCCATGGACCGGCTGTCGAGGTCGAGGCTGGGGCTAGGAGGGCGCCCAGGGTGAGGGCTTGTTTGATTGAGATGCCGTTCCCTTTGAGGGAGATGTGTCTCTTTGTTCTCAGGAACCTCCCGAAGCCGAGTGACGATGTCTTGGCTCATCGGCTGCATTGTCGGGCTGATGACTGGATCATCATTTGTTTCAGGAAGACCATCGACGCGCTCCACGAGTGCTGGGGCGAGCATCTCAGCAGTCGAGATGACCTGCGGCTCGAAGAGATGGGTCTCGCCATCTGCAACAATACGGCTCGGCCTCTTCACGACGAGCACATTGGCGGCGCGGAGTGGATGGATCAGTTCTCGGGTTCGAATATTCGCTGGGAGTCGCTCGGGTTGATCTGGACGTACTGGGATGGGTCTCCTGGGTCGAATCCGCAGAATATCGTGTCGTGTTTGGGGTATTGTATTGAACTTACGAGGCATTTTACTACGGGGAACGATGTGTTGCTTTATCTTTGTTATCGGAGAGCAACGATCGAGTCTCTGATCACGGGAGATGCCGGTATGTTCGCCGAAGGCCTTTGAAGCTTGATACTGACTCTGCAAGGCCTGTTGTGTTGGCGATATCACGCAGACACAGTCTCGCTCATGACGTTCCTCGGACTACACGCAGGATTTGACAACCCGAATTACGTCCCGACGTTGAGCGCAGAGAATAAACGCCGGATAGCTGCCCGCATCTTTACAATCGACAAGGTCATGGTCTCATTCACAGGACGTCCGCCTCTCCTCGGCCGTCGCTACTTCTCGACGCCTCTACCCCTGGATATACGAGATGAAGAGTTGCTAGCTGATCAGGAAACTCTGACGCGTGCGGTGCAGGCGTTGGATGAGCATGGGTGGAATAGGAATGGCGAGCTGCACTCTGCGACTCTTACACGGGCTCGTGTGCAGATTGCCGTTATCAAGGATGAGATGCTGGAGATTGCGCTTGAGAATAGCTCCAAGGTGTCTATCAACAGTCTTCTGTGAGTTTATCAACCTCGGCTGCTATGGACTTGCTGACAAGAATAGTGAGGTGAAAGCCCGAGCTGAGAGAACTGTAGACCAGTTCCCCCAATCCCTCATCTACCGCAACGAGGATCTCAGCGACCCAGATGCCGACATAGAGACCATCTATGCGAGGATCCTCGTTCGACTGGAGCATCTTCAGAACCTCTTTTTTGCGGAACGATTGCTCCTGCGCCTTGGACGTGTGGACGATAGCCGGTTGCTTATCATCAGTTTCGAGATGGTGACGCTTACGCTCGTTTTCTGGACTCACCAAGATCGGTTTGCTGGGGTTAGGCGAGACTTTGAGTGGCTGGTAGGTCTTGTGTCCTTGCTGTGTATTGAATTAAGCTGATTGTCTTTTAGTTGATGGCTTATGCTGCTCCCGGAGGAGGCATCCTCTGCCTCGAGCTCCTCCGTCCGACATTCCACGGCACACACCCAGACTGTCCCAAGCTGAGCCGGTCAGCGATAATTCAGAAACTCAGCCTTCTCATCGGTTTCCTCGACTGGGTCCGGCCTCCAGCTCCCAACGCTGATCTCTGCGCCGACTGCAAGGCCGTCATCCAGGGTGTGCTGGACCACAATCTCAATGCTCCCATCGCGGGTGGGGGAGCCCTGGAGACGCTTGATTGGGAGTTTCCGATGCAGCTTGACTTCAACTTTGATCTGCTCGACACTTTCGATTGGCTACGTGCAGAATAGTCTGTTATTCTGCCTCTAGGAACTGCTGGATGGCTGTGTTGGTCTCGGCTGGTCGCTCTAGGTGTATCCAGTGGCCAGCATCCAGCTTAACGGTCTGCAGATTGGGAGTCCATGATGCGAGCATCTGCTGCTGCTGGATCATGGATTGCTCGGGCTCTTGAGGGACCACAAAGAGCGCAGGCTGGGAGATTTGGAAGTCGTCAAAACCCTTCTCGTCTGCTGCGAAGAGGTTGTCCATCCACATGCGGTACCACCTCGATGCGCCCTTGTATCCATCCGGAACGCCAAAGGCTTTCAGATGCTCTTTTTGGAGCTCCTCGGTGTACCACGGTCCGATTGGAAGTATGCGGTCTTCGGTGACGAATTGCTTCATCTTGCCAAGGGGATGGAACCACTCGTCCCACGCGTGTCGATCGCGACAGAAGATGAGGCTCATCGCGGCTTCAGCATGCTGCTCCAAGGTCGTAGGCGTAGCTGAGTCGGCTATCCATGGGATATATCCAAGCATTTCGAACCCTAGGAATTCCTTGGTCATCTTGTTGATCATGTCAACGTCAAACGGTGTCCCCAACTTAGGAGGTCCAACAGCGAGAAAGACGAGGGACGTCCAGCGGTCTGCATGATACGCTGCCATGCGTGATAGAAGTGTAGCGCCAAAGTCATGGCCGATGCCGACGACTTTTTGCAGGTTCAGGTGGTCGAGCAGCTCAATCAGCTCATCTCCCATCGCTTTCAGATGGTATTGATGTACATCTGTGGGCTTGCTGCTGGCGCCGTATCCAAGTAGATCGGGAGCCAAGATTCCGTAACCTTCTGATGAGAAATGGCGGATCTGATGGACCCAGTCGCTGAGAGTGGATGGGAAGCCGTGGAGTAGGAGGAGCGTGGTGTTTCGAGATGTCGGCTGGATGTGGACGTAAGAGTATGAGTTGCCGCTGTGAGCAGCGAATGATTCGCGTCGAGGTAATTCGAGAGCCATTTGGATTATGAGGTTCATGATGATGCTTGAGTGAACTTGGACGCGTGGTCTTGTTTCGGAGCATTTATACTTGGGCGGACAGTTTTCGGCCACATTTTGTTGTTGTCTGTGGAGGCTTACATGGACGCTGCCACTGGATGGATGACGACAGTAATCATCTTGAGGCATTTGAGCATCCGCTGGACCATTCAACGGCGATTGTAAGATCACGCTGGAGTCGAGCTGAGATAAGCTTGTTCAGTCGATGGGCATTTTACATAACAGCCATCACATTTGCTCAAGGTCATCGACAATACCTCTATGAGTCAGTAACATACTTGTCGTAAACCTCGGCATAGAACTTGCGCCCATTCTCCCGATGGCTTCGTATCTTGGTCCTCAACTGCGTCTCACCCCAAGTATCATACTTGCCCGTCACAAACGGCGCGTCAATCGACCGACCCTCTCTCGACTCATCACCAGCTCCAAACCTCGAGAAATGCTCCGCCAGCGAGTTCAACGCCTCGTCTCTTGTGAGACTGCGCCGCACGCCTTGGAAAAAGGGCACGCTGAAGCGCTCGCTTGAGCTCGAGAGGACACGGTGCGTTGTCGCTTTGCAGACGCCGTTTGTTACGACCTCGAATGCTTGGCCTATGTTGACTACGAATGTTCCTGGGATTGCCGGTGCTTCGATCCAGTCGCCGGCTTTGTTGAGGACCTGTAGGCCTTTGACTTCTGGTGATGCCTGGAGGAGAAATGTCCACCATCCGGATGAGTCCTTGTGAGGGCCGACACCTTGGGTGTTTTGTCCATCTGAGGCTGGGTAGTGGACGAGTTTGAGGCGATGTTGATCTGAGAGATAGGAGAAGAATATCTCGTCTGGGAGATCAAGGGCTTTCGCTACGAGTCGCAGGAACCTCTCGCCTAGCTTGGTCAACTCGTCAATGTAGCGCTGTACCACTGGTCGGAGCTCTGGCAAATCGGACGGCCACTATTCAATCAGCGGTTGAATCATTGGATGCATCAGACGCGACCAACTTGGTTCGGACCACGCAATCCGTCGTATGAAGGAGAACCCTCTGGAGCCTTGGTGAGCTCCGTAGCCAGCTCGACCTGCTCTCGCTGATCGCATCTGCCGGCCGTCGTCTCGGTCCCCGCGGCGCTGTAACCGAGGAAATGAGGCGAATTCTCAAGTGCGATTTCTCGTTTAGCGTGTCCCGGGAGGGCAAACAGTTTGGGGAGGACGTGTACGAGATTGTCAATGACGGATTGGGGCACTCCGTGGTTGGACACGTAGAGGAAGCCGACGTCGGTCAGGGCGACGCGGAGGTTTGTCAAGAAGGAGGCGTCATTTTCGCTCGAGGAGAGGTCGAGGATTGGGAGCGAGGTGAAGTCGCGATGAGGCATTTCACAGGAAGTTTGTAGAGGTGAGTTTATTAGACAGACAGACAGTGGCGGGGTTTGATGGTATTCAGAGCACGCAATAATTGGACGCCATGTTGCATACGAAAATGCCTCCAACAATGAATAGCTTCATTGTGATACAATTGGGATGAATTGTGATACAGTTGAGATTAATTGAGACACAATGAGCAAATGACACAAGACAAACACGGAGGCAGTGACGGAATATCCCATGCCACTACGGAGGAAGCTGTCAAAAGTCTTCGTTAGAGAAATCAACGCCACATCCCTTAATCCTTGCTAGGTACCAGGCGGTACATCTCACCTTCGCTTGCTTCAGCGCACCTTTCCCTAGAGCCTCTATAGCTTCAGGGGAGATAGGGGATGATCGCTTCTTGCTGAGTGGTTAGGCTCTGTTATTCCCTGCTAACCTTTAGAGGTGACGAGTGAGATTGATGTACTAGAGGTATCGTGCCGCGTTGTGGCGTTGTTATTGCTTTTTCTTTGGCAACGACTTTTGAAAGCTTCCTCCGTACCCGACATCGAGCCTCGGTCTGCAACAAGCACAAGAGCCTTCGCAATCTTGACTCGCCGACTAGGGTTAACATAAGGTAATTGATTGGCGTGGGGGGCGCTATGACGCAGGGCACTACATACCCTCTAAAAACAAGGAAATCTTCAAGGCAAAAAAGGCAATCTCTGGTGGCGTCCATGTTTCCGCTGCTTGCGCTTCAACAGAAGAAGAAATGATGGCGAGGGAATAAACGCCACGGGATGGGAATGGCACCACTCAGATGGGACCAAAATGCGCGCATTTCACTTTGAGCATGCGCCCCTAGAAAGCTTAGCTTTGTGCTAGACACGGCCAAGACCACAGTAGGGGTTGAGAGAGAGGCACGGGTCGCTACCAAGAGATTTGATGGAATGGCGCGGCAGCAAGGTTCGGCTGGCGACCTGACCAGTTGGCTGGGCTCGATATACGGATTTAGAACCCCTATGTACGTAACCTGCTAGACACTTTCGGCGCTGCGCAAGTCATGTAACCGCCGAGATTCACTTCAGATCTGTTGGGGGCGACCCCCTATTCTGGAAAACCTGGAACACGCGTACAAAGCGACAAGGCCAATCTAACAAGCTCGGTGACCACTGGGGTACGCACGCTAGACCCCGGGACCCAAGACATGAAGCTCCGACGAGCAAGGGGGAAGTGGGCTGGCTCCACTCCGTTGGTGGTCCCCAGGGGGCGCAGTTCGTTTTGTCCGACGGATTTTCGTACTCTTCTCGCAAATCTCGCATCTCGCATTCACAAATTTGGTCTACGGGGAAGCTTATACACGGACAATGCACGTACGCGTATGCGGGCGGGCGGGCGGTCGTCAGCTTCGGCTCGGCGAGTGAGCTTCGCCGCTTAGTGAGACTAGACTCTGATCCACTGGCTTAATCGCCATGACCATGAGAGAGGGAGAGAGGAAGAAGACACAGAGGAGGAGAGTCATGTCGCTTTAAGCTCTTCTTCTAGAACCCCCCCCCTTCGCTGCGCCGTCTGGGGACAGTCTTGGCTACTACTGCCAGCCCAACGACGCCTGTCGGCTGGCTAGCCCTAGCTGGCTCCTCGTCGATAGACTCGCAGCCCACCCACAGCCACTGCCGGTCTAGACCAGCTGGAGGCATCCGCCCGCCGTCTCGTTTCAGGGTCCAGTCTGCTTCTCCACGTGGAGCCAATGCAATGCTCTGCTGTCCTTCTGCCAATTGAGTGTGGTCTGGGCGAACCTGGTCTGCCTGCTCGGCTTTGTCTCTAAACGAGGGTCCGTCGGTCTTTGCTAGCTGTACGCCCTCGAACACAAGGATGCTCCTTCTCGTTCGGGAAAGGGGCACCACGGGAGGGACACGACGATGCTCATCTCCCTGAAAGAGATTTACCCCCCGGTGGATAGGTCGAGACGTGACGCGCCATCGTTCGAGGCGTAGAGTCGATTGGCTTGGGGAGTCTCTTCTTGGTTGCGAGCTGCGCCGTTCTTGAGCCATGGCACACTAAGCCCCCCCCTGGACGGGGGCAAATGGCTCAGAAAAGAGGGAATACATATCGTGGGAGGAGCCAGCTCTTTTTTTGGAGTGTTCTGGTGAGCTCTGTCCTGATCTATGCTCAGCTTGTGCGACCTGGACGAGACACACACTCCCTTTGTCCCTTTCTTTTCGACGTCGACCTTTTCCCTGAATTACATTATAATCGAATTCCTTCCTTCGGTCGAATATTACCCGCGAAAAACACGAGCCGAACTGCGATACGGTCAGCGAAGATGGGTCGTGATCAGATCTTGACCCCTCGGAAGGTCGAGGGCATGATCGCCGACGGACACACCATTGTCATATACGAGGATATGGTCTTGAAGCTTGACGGCTGGATGGACAAGCACCCTGGAGGACGACTGGCTATTCTTCACATGGTGGGGAGAGATGCCACGGACGAGATCAAAGCGTATGTTGTATAAACCCCGGAGTTGAGGCTGAGGTTGAGGTTGAAACGTACAACACCTGATTGGACTGTTGCATTATTTCCGAAAACTTGGGACAAAAACGTTTTTTCCTATGCGGGTAGCTTCTATTATAAGATTTCTAACGATTTCCGGAATAGTTATCACTCGGAAGCGACTCTAAGGTCCATGAGACCCTATCGGATCGGCCGGAAGCAAGGGTCTTGGGTCAACCGCACACCACCAATAAGAGGCGGCATCTTTCGCAGAGAGGCAGACCAGCTGCTGTTGTCAGACTCGAGCGTTGCGTCATGCAGCAGCGGAGCTTCAGACACGGACGAGAGCGTGGACGAGAGCGTGAGCTCGGCCTCGTCGGTTTGCAGCTGTGGTGATGATGCTGCTGTACACAAGGACTGTGAGCTCCATCACCGGATGGCCCGGAAGCCTTCGGCCAAGGCTATTAAGCACTCTGCTACTCTGAGGGTGGCCAATGCTGCTATTTCCCGCGAGATTGAGCGGGATTCGGCTACGTACCCTTCTGTCAATCCTGAGGTTCAAAGGGATATTGCTCGCAAGTATCAGCGCCTTCACCAGAGGATCCACGATGAGGGGCTCTACAACTGTCCGTACATTGAGTACGGCAAGGAGATGGTTCGGTACACGACCTTGTTTGCGCTGTTTGCCGTGACGTTTTATCACCAGTGGTACATCACGTCGGCCGTGTTTCTTGGTCTGTTCTGGGTATGTGGTCGCTGTCTCAACTTGTGTGGTCTGACTTACTGACTGCTGCAGCATCAAATCATGTTTACTGCCCACGACGCTGGCCATCTGGCTATTACTTCCAACTTCGTGGTGGACACTCTGATTGGCATGTTCATCGCCGACTTTTGCTGTGGTCTTTCGATCGGATGGTGGAAGAGCAGCCACAATGTGCACCATCTTGTCACCAACCAGCCTGTAAGTCATCAACACCATTGCAGCTCGACTCGCACTGACATAGACAGGAACACGATCCTGATATCCAAAACGTCCCTCTCTTTGCTACTTGTCCATCCTTCTTCAAGTCCCTTCGTTCGACATATTACAACTTCACCTTTGTCTGGGATGCCGCCGCCGACTTTCTCGTTCCTTACCAACGTTTCACTTATTATCCCGTCATGGGCATCGCCCGCTTCAACCTGTACCTCCTATCATGGCTGCACGTCCTGTCGGAAAAGTCGTCTGCCCTCGGAAAGGGCAGGGCTTGGTGGATTCGACCTACCGAGATCACCTTCATGGCGTGTTACTGGTTCTTGTTCGGATACTGTCTCCTCTGGCGTGGACTTCCCGACTGGACGACTCGCGTCACCTTTGTTCTCGTCTCGCACATTGTCACTATGCCGCTGCATGTGCAAATCACTCTATCGCACTGGGGTATGTCGACAATCGACCTCGGCGAGAGCGAGTCATTCGCCCAGCGCCAGCTACGCACAACCATGGACGTCGACTGCCCAGCCTGGCTCGACTTCATCCACGGCGGTCTCCAGTTCCAGGCCGTCCACCATCTCTTCCCCCGCGTGCCTCGACACAACCTGCGCAAGGTGCAGTTCATGATCCGCGAGTTCTGCGACGACACGGGTGTTCCGTACTCGATCCTCAGCTTCACCGACGGCAACCAAAAGGTCCTGGGCCGGCTCCAGGACGTGAGTGATCAGCTCAACATTATGCTCAAGTGTCAGAAGCACATGGCTGAGACTGGGGAGAGCGGGTTGCATTGAGAGTCGGGGAGTATAGACTACTAGACCAAGATACATAGATTTGTTTTGTTAGAATTGAAGCGTGTTTTCCTTTCAAGGTGTTTTATGTTTAGGTAGACTACTTGTGTTTCAGCCACCTTGCCTAGGCGTATAAGAAGTGAGTTCACAATTCTTCACGCTGCCCCGCATTGTAGCTCCTTCATCAACATCACCATCGTGAATCACCGTGAATCGCCTTAGAGCCAAACATCAACATCATCATGGACCTCAACCAGCAACTGGCAGCCGTCTCAAGGACCGTTGAAAAGACCACCCTCGAGTCTAGAGACGAAGGTCGCATCATCACCATCAGCCAAACTTTCGACATCGATCTGCCGACTCTCTGGGAAACCTGCACGAAGCCAGACAAGATCAAGCAGTTCTTCTCTCCCGTCTCGGGTGATCTCTCCGTCAACGGTCGCTTCCAAGTCGAGAACAACGCCAGCGGAACCATCTTGAAGTGTGTCCCGCCTTCCAACTTTCGCGTCTCTTGGGAGTTTGGTGGTAGCACCAGCTGGGTCGAGGTCCGCATCAGTCAAGTCAGCGAGGCCCAGTCTCGCCTCGAGCTATCGCACACGGCGCCCGTCAACAAGCACTGGGAAGAGTACGGTGCCGGGGCAGGGGGTGTCGGTTGGGAAATGTCGTTTGCTGGGTTGGCGTATCATCTCAAGGGCGTCAAGGTCGGACCAGAGTGGTTTGTTCAGGACGAGACAAAGACGTACTTGACCAAGTGCAGCGAGGCTTGGGGGGAGGCTGCCATCCGCGGAGGAGAAGATTCAGAGGTTGTAAAGGAGAGAGTTGAGCGAACCACCAAGTTTTATGTGCCCGGTTAGAGATGACTTGGCAGATGCTTCTTGTCTGGCTAGCTTTCTGGTGCACACTTTCACCTCCAAAATGATGTCCTTACCAAGTGTGTGCTCCCGCAAGTTACAAGAGCGAGCTAGAATGTCTGATGAATAAAACGACAGTTGATAAACATGTGTACCGCTGACTGCTGAGAGAGTGTCCTTCCACGGAGCGAAGCACCAGGCAACCTCTCAAAGAGTATAGGTCTCAATACAAAGGTGGCACCAAACCTCGAATTGCAAATGCGACAGAAATTGGGCTCGTATGAAAAGTGTCACTCCCACCAAGAAAACATAAGTCCCTTCCTCCTTTACCTTCTTGCTTTGTCCCCCGTCATCGATCCCTTCCCCCGATCAAAACGACCTCCAATACCTGCTCTCCACAGCATTAAACTAGTCATCGACAGTCTTGTTTAGAGCGACAACACGCTGAGTAGCTGTTTCTGTCTTGCGGAACCGCCACGGCTTGATCTTGCGCTCAAAGAGCTCATCAAGCTCGGCGGCCGAGCGACTGTGTTTAGTGTTAGCAACGCCAAAGCAACCCATGAATGAACTCGTGACAACTTACCCAGAAGTCTCTGGAATCAAGAGCCAAATCGCAATGACGAATGGGAGTCCAACCCCGGCGTAGAAGAAGCCCGCCTTCAGACCCCAGTTCCATTCGTTGGCGTTGATCATGTGAGGCACCAGCTGGTTCATGCCGATGTTGAAGATGGAGTTGGCTGCCGCGGCGGCACCGGCCGTGTAATGTCGTAGTCTCTGAGATGAGATCTCACCGACGAAACCCCAGCCTGTCGCTCCGTTCATGGTCAAGCCAATATCTATGTGCGTTAGTGGACAGCTGCCAAGGCAGGGTGTTTGAGGGCTTACTCCAGATGACGGCCATGAGGATAAAGACATAGTTTACCGCCTTGACTCGAGGGACGACGCCAAGAATACCAACGATAAGGCTCGTAGCCCACATAGTGGTCGTGCCAGAGCAGCTGATCCGTCTTCTTCCAACACTATCAGCTACGTAGACGACAACGATGGCCGCGACAATCTTGACCGAGAGGGTGATGCACTTGATCTGGAAGGGGTCGCCGACACCGGCTTGCTGGAAGAAGTAGGCGCCAAAGGTCGAAAAGAGGACGAGACCGGTAAACTGCTGCGACACGAGAGTCCAGAGAGCAATGATGGTGCGGAAACCGTCAGTGCCTCGGAAGATGCCGTACCACTTCTCTCGGCTCTGCATCGCGGCGACTTCGGCCTCGTGCTCGCTCAACAGGACCAGGACCTGCAGCTGTTGTTCAACGTTGAAGTCTTCTACGCCCCTGTAGAGTTGAGCGAGCGCCTTTCTGGCTCGGTCGCGGTGTCCGCTGGCCACAGCCCAGGCGGGGGACTCGGGCAGGAAGAAGTAAATGATTGCCATGAGACCAATATGGGCCCATTGTGTGTAGACCGGGATCAGCCAGCTGTCGGTGTGCGAAACGGAGAGCGCCTCCATGGCGACGTATGCGAAAAAGGTCCCCACGGTCCACCAGAGGTTGTAGGACATGAGCACCATACCTCGGATGCGGGTAGGGGCTGTTTCGGTGATGTACATTGGGATGGTAGCCTGCATGCAGCCGAGGCCGATGCCAGCGAGAAGCTTTGCCACGAGCCAGTGAGGCCACTCGCGAGAAAAGCACTCGGCGATGATACTGGCCGCCAAGATGGTCAGGCACGTATACATGGCCACCTTGCGGCCGAACCGAGCCGAGATGAAAGGGAGTGACATGTTGGCTACAATCTGGCCGACAGGTAGGATGCTTCCCCAGGCTGCTATAACGTTGGATGCAAGTACCCGCTTGCCCTCAGAGTTGGTCTCTGTCGCAAACTGCTCGACAAAGGCGCCATTGGCGAGAATACCTGCGTTGAGCCTGTTGAGCAGCAAGTGGTTAGCTACCAAGCGGTTGGTTTCAAAGGCAGGGTTAAGAGGCGAACCCAATCTGGTATCCATCCGCTCCAGCGGCGAGGGCAGCCAGAAAGACGTAGAGCGTGCAAGCCTTGAACTTCTTGGCCGTCTCCCACGCGGTCAGGGTCTCGTATCCGGTGAGAGCCTGGCCCCTGGTTGCGGCATCGTGGACGGCGTCTTTGGACCGAGGTACGTCGCCGTCTCGGGTCTCCGTGTGGGCAATCTCACCAACCGCCTTCTCGTTAGACGTCTTAGACAGCGCCATTGTACAAGCAAAGACAAAGGACGATGGACTGGGTGGGGGTAGAAGTGGTAGAAGAGTCTTTGTTTTTTGAGGAGACGGGGCAACACATGGGGTGACTGAGATGCCTTATATACTTGGGCCCTCCGCATGAGTTGAGGAACAAGAAGAGTGATGGGTGTGAGCAGAATCCAATTTCCCCATGGGGTTCAATGCTTGATTCGTCCATTCATTGCTTGCTAAATGCGGGGTGACTAAGTAACCTGCTTGGGTTAGAGGAGCACACACACATCCTGGTGACGGAGAACTCTCCGTGGTGATAACCCCCCCTGCTGGGTGAACGGGTGAACGGGGCTAGATTGCTACCCTCTGGAGAGAGGGACCTTGAAAAAGACTTTGAAATTATTCAACTTTAGGACTAGGTAGCTTTGCCAAGGACGTACTTTCACCATTCATCTTCACGATACTTATTCATACAGAGCTAAATACTGTCCGAAGCCTTGGAGTCTAGCTTGGCCAGGAGGTCTAGGAGCTGGGTTAGGAGAGACTCGGAACGCATCTTGATAGTCTCGTGGTTAACTGTCTCCCCGACCTGGAGCACAACAGTACCGACACGTCGGATCCGTTGGACCTAAACCACATTCGATTAGTACAGGCCATGTCGTGCCATGCTATGCATGCCGGGGAGAGTGCTTCGACTGACCGCGGGCTCTCCCTGGACCTTGAGGCAGAGAAACGGCACTGCCTGCAGATCCTGCAGAAAGTCATGGGCAATGTCAATCTTCTTCATTGCCAAAGAGGTTTCATGGTTGCTGAAGCCCATGATAGCGGGCGTGCCAGATTCGATGCAGCGCTGGAGGATGATGAGCTTGAGGCAGTGGAATGCCGACATTATGCTACACCTTTGCACCCAGAAGCAGGTTTTCTGGTAAGCGCAGACCTCGTCGTCCATTGACTCCGGGGCGCTATCAGGACGCTGCAGCCAGGTGGGGAGATGATCCATCAAGCCTGTGAATGCTAGATAGGCCTCCATCAAATGGGTCGGCTCAGAAGAGCCCGGGGGGCTGCTGGTTTCCTCCACAGAGCCCTTCTGCTCAGAGTGTGCTTTAATGCCTCGGATGATGTTGGTGGCAAGGGTCCACATGCGGATCTTGAAGTGAAAACCAACAACGATGCGGTCTTCCAGGGAACCTTGATTGTAGCCCTTGCTGGTGTCGAGGAGGGCCTCGTCTCGCTCCCCACGTTGGCGTAGCGTTAGCCCACCATCAAACAGGGCCTCATTTAACACTGGGGCGCGGGTGTTTGTGGCAACACCAGCAGTGTCCGTAAGGTATAGTTGCCAAAAGCAAGCACGCTGCAGCTGGGATTCCATTCCGGGAATGCGGCGTACTGACCTCTCATCGTACAAGCGGAGCCTTTGTGCGAGGAGGGCTGCTTCCCCTTGATAGTGCCATGCCGACCCAGTCTTGCCAGTCGTGTTCTGCAGCGCGATGCTGTGCCATTGGCGGACGAGCAAGGAGGACGAGTCTGGGTGTTCCAGATCGTGATCCTCATACAACCGAAGCATGGCTCGGGAGGCGCGGAAAAACGAGACCGAGAGTAGTTGCCTGTCGGGGACCAGAGACGTAGGCGCGACTGAGGTGATGCATGCGCACATGGCCGTAATGATGGCGAAACCCTTCATCGACGCTAGCTGGGTGCTGGGCTCCAAGCTGTACAACGGATGCTCAGACTCTGCATCGTCCGAGAGCCGCAGCAAGGAAGCATGGATGCGGAGCATGGACTCGGAGACAATGGGGGTGTTGGGGAAGTGGTACTGCATGAACAGATCGATGTAGCGGTGGACAGCCTCTAGCACGGCTTCGGCTGGAAGTACAGGGCTAACCGCCGCCATCAGGTTCGTGTGGATCTGCTTGGAATCCTCGTGGTAGTTTCCAATGGTTGGCCAGGGGGAGCCAGGCCCTGGAGGGCTGGGGGAGAGAAAGGTTTGCTGGAGACTGTCAGGTGCCTCATGATGGAGCAGATCGAAGTTCGCGTGGTCTCGGCTTTGGCTGCTGCGGGGAGAAGTCCAGGCGTTCCTGTCATGATCATCAGCGGCGGGGACATTGTCATTGCCATGGTCGTCGGTGGTGGCCAATATGGTACCGTCCACGGCCGTGCAAGTCGTATCCGCAGGCTTCTTGGTGACCCTTCGGCCCCTCCTCAGCCGAGGTATCGTACGCTGGCAGCGGAGCTGCGAGATGCGGCAGTTGGCGCAGAAGTCGGTGTTGTCACATTTTACCTTGCGTCGCTTACAAGAGTCGCAAGCTCCGCGGGCGGGCATATTCTGGGACAATTGTCAGAATGAAGCATTTGCTTCGGAGTTTTGACACTTCGGGGGTGGGCGGGGGCGAAGATATAACAAATCCCACGGGGAATATGTGGGGCCGAGAATATCTCCGCGGGGAATGAGCATGAGGAGATCTACTTCCTTCCTTGTTCGGGCACCTGACGTTACCTGGGCACGCCTTCCCCCGCTTGCGTGCTATTGAACAGGCAGGGGTGACCATGTTGAATGGCCAAGTCAGAAATATCCCGCGGGTATTTGCCATTGGATGGACGTAAAGGAATCTCCAGCACAAACCGACCTACCTATGCTCCGTCACCCGCAGCAGCCTGCAGTACAACCCAACTACATCCATGGATGGCAAAGAACGCCCTGGCAGGCCTACAATAAATAGCTAGGTAGGTAGCCAAGACTAACGTGCTGCCGAGACAAGTAGGTAAGGCTGATTTAATCTCTGTCACCTGAGTTTACTACGAGACCAATTCCTTCTTCATCTTTGCCCGTCATGCTTAAACCCCTGGCAAACTCCATCCGGGAACTCGTTTCTCTGGATGGGATATGGAACTTTGCAGTCGCCTCACAGCGAGACATAGAGGCTGATCAAGCATGGAAGACAACCATTCCTCCTCAATTGCAGGTGCCGGTACCTGCTAGCTACAACGATATCCTCGCTGATCAAGCCATTCGAGACCATGTCGGATGGGTCTATTATCAAAGGACTGTCCACATCCCCAAAGGCTGGTCTCAGGAGCGCTTCTTCTTGCGCGTAGATGCTGCAACCCATCGAGGCCGTGTCTACGTTGATGATGATTTCGTCGTCGAGCACGTCGGAGGCTACACTCCGTTCGAGGCCGAGCTCACTTCTCTCGTCAAACCAGGGGGCAAATTCCGTCTGACCATCGCCGTCTCCAATGAACTGCACTGGGACACTATTCCGCCCGGAAGGATTGAGGTTACCAAGGACGGCAGGCAGAAACAGCTCTATCAGCATGACTTTTTCAATTACGCCGGCCTAGCCCGCTCCGTGTGGCTCTATTCCGTGCCGACTGCCTTCATCAGGGACATCACGGTTAACACAGACCTCGTGGATGGTGGCAAAGGCATCGTCGACTTTGACATCCAAACCAGCCAGTCTATGGGCCAAGACAAGCTCAAAGTCTCACTGGTAGATGAAGATGGCCGAGTTGTTGCCCAGGCACAAGGACAGCAAGGCCGGCTGACCGTTGACGCTGTCAACCCATGGAAGCCCGGCGCCGCCTACCTCTATATCCTCCACGCTGAGATCTTGGGAGACGGGGAAGCTGTCCTGGACACGTACGAACTGGCCGTTGGCGTGCGTTCCGTCAAGGTCACCGGCAAAAGACTTCTCATTAACGACGAGCCCTTCTACTTTACGGGATTCGGCAAGCATGAGGATTCCGCCATACGCGGCAAAGGCTATGACCCGGCGTACATGATCCATGACTACCGCTTGATGGACTGGATGGGAGCCAACTCGTTCAGAACGTCACACTACCCATATGCGGAAGAAGTGCTCGAGTATGCGGATCGGCACGGAGTGGTCGTCATTGACGAAACGCCTGCTGTTGGTCTCAACCTGGCCATCAACGCAGGCAAACACGGCTGGCCTGATCGACCAACATTCGCCCCGGATGCCATCAACGAAGTCACGCAGGCAGCACACGGCCAGGCCATCAAGGAGCTGATTTCTCGTGATAAGAATCATCCGTCTGTTGTCATGTGGGCCATCACGAATGAGCCCGCTGCTAACGAGGATGGCTCCCGGGAATATTTCGAGCCGCTCATAAAACTGACCCGCGAGCTCGATTCGCGCCCTATCTGTTTCGCCAATGAGATGAGAGCGCCTCCAGAAAAGGATAGGCTCGCTGATCTCTTTGATGTCCTCTGTCTAAACCGGTACTACGGCTGGTATGTCAACACTGGAGATCTTGTCGACGCGGAGAGCAGATTGGAGGCTGAGCTGCAAGCCTGGGAGGCAAAGTTCACCAAACCCATCATCATGAGCGAGTACGGCGTCGATACTCTGTCCGGCATGCATTCTAGCTTTAATAAACCTTGGTCCGAGGAATTTCAGGTCCGCTACTTGGAGACGTATCACCGAGTCTTTGACAGGGTAGACAGCGTCGTTGGCGAGCACGTGTGGAATTTTGCCGACTTCCAGACCCAGCACACAGTCTATCGGGTCGATGGCAATAAGAAGGGCGTTTTTACACGCGATCGGAAGCCAAAGGCCGCTGTAGAGTACCTGAGGCGGCGGTGGACAGGTCCTGGGAACCCGGTTGCTGGGTTGCAAGAGAAGAGTGCAAGGTGGAGGTAGACGGTGGGTGATATAGTCTCTCTGGGATTAAAAGATTTGTTTGAAAGATAGATCGAGCGTACCTTAGAAACTCCTCTAAAAGGTTCGTTTGTTGGAACGCGTTGCGTCTCTGTAAGGGCTTTTCGTGAGCTCGCGTAGGTTGTATACTTCCATCCTCATGCCTCTGGAGATGGAAACGAAGTCTCTGTTGAACGACCTCTGCTCTATTGCTTGTCTAAGAGTATTGAGTAGACGAGGATTGGTAGTCAGTAGGAATGCATCTTTGATTGGTCACAAGCTAGCTGTGAAGTGCATGATATGGCTCACACTGCCTGGTGAATGGCGGTGTCTTGACCACACACGCAGTAGCCGACAAGTTCCAGGACTTTGTCCTCGGGAAGAGACTCCACGACAACTTGAGAAGCCTCACCCTCAGCCAGAGTCGCAGCCACGTCTTGTCAAACATCCCCGAGAGCCAGAACCAACTCAAGGAGATCCTATGCCGCTGGTGAAATGGGCCTTCTAGGACCTTAATCACCGCCAGCCTGGTTGAATGGAGTGGCAGCGTTTCTCTAGCTACTCTACAACGAAAATATTCTGGGCACTGAAAGCTAGTTGTACTGGTAATGAGAAGCGGTTCAACGAGGAGTCCAAGTTGGTGGGGGCTTGGCCGTTACACTTTGGAACCAGTTGATCTAAGCTGAAGGCGGTAGGCTTTTTGACAATTCCCAGCCTTCGCTCATCCCCCTGACCAACATGCTCCCTACGAGCGCTGATTTCATGAACGGCTTCCGGGGGATACGCGACACGTGCACCGGTTGGGAGCTGAAAGAGAATAGAGAGTTGATGATTCCTCGAGGGAGCCTGATAGGTCAGTTTTCGAGCGGAAACGCAACGGAATACCAGATGGCGGATGAGACCATTGTTGGAGGTGATCCGAACAAGACCGTCAAGGCGTACCTCTCAAAGAAGGGCATTGACGTCAATTACGTTAGATTTGTCGTGATCGGCTACCAGCCCCCATACAGCAGGCTTCTGAATGATGATTCCGAACGCACCGGAATTCGGGGCTTCATACTTGTCACATTGTCAGAGGATGCTCACAGGGACGCTTGTCGATGGTACAAGGTAGGAATGTTTGTCGAGAGGAACTTTCGGAGAGAGCTCTTGGAGCACGACATCATTGCTGCAGCAGCTTAGCTGGGACCTGGGAGAGGAAGGTCTCGAGTATGAGAACTTGTGATACAGGCCGACGGTCCTTGACTTGGGAACGGAAGCGGCAAGGACTTAGCCATGTAAATGGATTCCTGGTATACTTGAGTTATCGTCCGAGTTTTTCGGCATACACGGTGGGATCTGGGTAGGCGACAGGCTTGATTGTGTTTGATCGTCCGCCCATCGGTGCAAGTGAATGGTTTGTGAGAAAGGTTATGGAAGCCGAGAAAGACTTCTGGGGCGACAATATGCTCAATTGGAATTTTAGATACCCAAAGAATATGCCATCTTCTGCACCCACCTCCTATGCGATCCGTAGCGCTCGTCTGCATTTATTCTTCTCAGCACAAGCCATCTCTCAACATCAACATTGCCGTCACTACGACCTTGAAACTCAGGCTCGTCGGCGTCACCGCCCCGACTGATGTCGAGGATGTCCCTGCCACCCGTGAGCTCCCGGAATAGATCATAAACGTTTCTCCAGCGCGAGACACACGCGCCCGCGCTTCTCTGCCACTGCACAACATCTGTCGTCTCAGCAAGAGCTGCCCCGGCCGGTCCTATGGCTTCCGAGGTGTCCAGCTCCTTATACCGAGCCAAGACTTCTCTCAACATGGTTGTGTGCTCTGTTCTCTCCAGTATCTCCAAAACGTGCTCGCAAAGGTCCTCGCGAAGTTGATAGATCTCTTGTATCTCTTGCCGGATATTGACCTCGCTTTCTCGTCTCCTGAAGAGGATCTCTGCGACCCCCGTTCTACAAAGCATTGCGGCCTTAAAGATGGTTTCGGTGACCTGAAAGTTTGTTCCAGGCTTGTCGAGACAACGCCGTAAGGCCTCCGGCCCGCCCTTGATTGCCTGGATGGCTTCCTCTTCGGAGACGTTCACCTCCTTGTTGCGCCTGTCAAGGAGATGGTAATAAAAATATGGCCTCGAACTTGCCTGCCTCAAGATGGCTTCAGTGATCTGTAGTTTGCTCGTTTCGCTCCGGAGAAAAACTTTGACGATGGCCGGTGCACTCCAGATCAGCCTTCTGACCATCAACTCAGAAATCTCGAATTCATGTTTCCATCTTCCGAGGTAGAGGCGTTCCGCAGCTTCGACCGTTCTGGTAGTCATGGACTCAATCATGTCGTTGGCAAACCCAGACGGAATCTCGCATTTCTCGAAAAGCACGTCCAGGGCGTCCTCCCCAGCTTCAGCTGCAACAAGCACAAGTGACTTCAGGTTGCCATCTTCGACCGCACCCTTGTCGAAGAGAAGATCTAAGGCATCAGATCCTATCTGAAGAGCTTCTCTGAAGAGCCAGTCGGTGATAGGCACTGGGGTGTCGATGTTGGTCAAAAGCGAAGCTAGCGTCGAGTGGCCTAGGTCAAAACTAGCAAGCCCAAGAATCCTCTCAGTCCATTTTATTCGCCCTTGCCGATCCAAGAAGCGTCTAAGGTCGTCAGGTTTGATCCCCCGTATCATCTTTTGTGCCAAGAATACCTCCGCCCATCCATCAAGGTCTTTCTGTAGGGGCTCGATGCGTTGAAGGCTGGATAATTCGGCAGGCTGTTCCCCGTCGAAGAGATAGTTACACGTGTCTCTCAGTACTTGGCGTTCGCTTTTGCTGTAGTCGGGTTGGATTGCGTCCTTTGCCATGTCCGACGCGATTCCAAGAAGTGCATACACCCGATCCCGAGGGTCTGTAGCTTTACATTCCCGGAACTTCCAGAGCAAGGCTCCGAGAGTCCGTTTCTCAGCCCACCAAGACCATTCTCTTGGTAGACCAGGAAAAATGTCGAGGACGGCTTGAGACTGTTCGGAAATCTTGTGCCCCAGAAGCCACGGGGCGAGGGCGAGGAATTTGGCGTCGATGGTTCCAGCGCTGCATTCTATCTGGGCACTTCTTGCGTTCGCTACCTCCTGGAGGATCCAGACTCTCGTGAACCAAGGCTTTTTTGTCAGCTGGATGAGTCCATTGATAAGTTGGAGATGAGAAGACCCTCCAGAGATGTCTCTGCCATGGAGTTTCTCCCATGCATCTTTCCAACGGTCGTCTCTGAACTGCCATTCGCGGAATGACTGCCAAGGGACTTTCTGTTGAAGGCTTCTAAGAGCTGATAACAGCTCGGCGGCGTTCTTGCCGACTAAGCCCAGCCAGACAATGACACTCCTGGCATTTTGGTAGATAGTACCCATCTGCTTGACCTGATGGCCGCGCTCCATGATGTTGCTCTGGTCAATACAAATGGCGTCTGCCCAGAGTGTCCTGTCTTTGTTTTTGTCGCGAAGGTGCTGGAGTGCGCCATGAAGACGTTCCGTGATGTGCAGGACTCGGCCGTTCACATTGATTATTTCACCGGCATAGTTGTCGCCCCAAGCATACGAAAGTGCCTCGTACTCAATGAAATTGGCTGGATCATTCGGGCAGGCCTCGAACATGGTACATCGAATAGGATACCCAGTTCCGTGGTGAAGCTGTAGCAGACGAAAGGGAGAACCCTCTGAGGCAGAACCCTCTAAGCTGAGAGGTTGGTGGTTGAAGAGATGGCCGAGTCGAACCCCCTTGGCCAGTCCAGAGGGCTCGAGATGACAAGCTAGAAACATTGCGTAGGCGGAGGCAACTCTGCTGGCATTCTCTTGCCGTGGAAGGGAGGGGTCTCCTTGGCTTACACCGCACACGACGACTAAAGGCAATCGCTCTTGTATGTTGGCGGCCGCTGTCTCGAAACATAGGATGCCGCTGTCGCTCGCCAGTTTCTGGAGAAGCTCCGGGTCGCTCAGCGGTTTGCTTGACGACCCAACTCTCCCTTTGAGCACCTTGGGCGCTCCTTGTGTCAAGTTGAACCGTGGTGAAGAATTCGGGGTGTGAGTGGTCTCCTTTGAGGAGCCCATGTTCCTGGCTTGGTTGAAACCGATGGGCTCATTCGAGTGCGCCATCATTGTAGACAGATGCTTGTCAAGATACGCGTGCCACTCATCGCGACCTTGGGTAGACAACGTGTCATCGACGGCTGGATTCACGAAGGGTGGTGGCTTACGCCAGTGGCCCATGACATGAAGACGCTTGTCACGCCGAGACTTGTCGGCGTCAAACTGCACAAGCCCAGATTCATAGCTCTGAGGCATTCCCACCACAATATTGCCGACTTGCGCCAGTCCATCGCTGGGTGCTATGGCGTCAACTCCAACCAAGAAGCCAGCCCGAATGGATTGATACTCTTTGAGCAAATCTGGAACCACGCTTGCCACCGACTCGGCAGCACTGGTAACGCTGTGCCCAGTAACTAGCACAAGATGGTGAGGTCCAGCCTTGCCAAGAGTATACTCGGCACCGGAGGAATGAAGAGAGCGTTGAGCGAAGCACTCATCGAGCAGCTTGACAGCTGTCTCGTAGTCGTCTTTCAGAGGTAAGATCAAGGCGACCTGGTAGTGCTCAAGGTCTGTGGACTCCATGGCGCTGGTGGCTGCCTGGGCCATTGGGAATGGAGAGTAAAAGACAATGCCAATAAACGATTAAGATGATGCATATGACGGGGTATAGATCAAGGCCGAATCAAAAAAGCCCGATTGATATTGGGAAAGGCAAGAAGTGAAGGTGACAACTGTTGGTCGCAGTGGAGAGGAGAGGAGACATGCTAGTCTTTATCCTCTTGGAACATACAAGCATTCAAACACCAAATTATGACTGGGGACGGGAAAGCCCAACGTGAGCTACAAACGGGCGACAGAGTCTAGAGTCATCTGACCCCCTTTCGCCGGGCACCTCGGCGAGAGAACAAAGACAGACACATGTCCCATCCCGGCTGGGTCCAATTTTTTGGCCCGTCGGTGAGAGCTGGCAATCTGAGAGATGATAGAATCTGATGCGTTTGGCTAGAAAAAAGTACACCTAGGCTACAGTGGTCTAAAGTATTGGGTTTTGAACTGTCATAAATCGATAACTGTGTTCTTTGTTATGGTGGTTGGTGGCCTGTTTGGAGACGTCATCCACAACAAGAATAAAGAACGTGGAGAGCAGGCAATTTGCTGTTTCTGTTGGTGCAAGTTGACTAGCGGTGAGGCGATGAAAATGGAAGCGATATAGTAAGCTCCAGACTGATCAAAGGAAGTGTATTGCAGAGTATCCGACTGGGTAGGGCCCTCAAGCAAGGCAACTGATCCCAGCTTGGAGGTGCATATAGGGGTGGGTTCATGCACAACGGCGTGTTTGCGCACTATCGACGCCTCATCGATGATGGCACTCAAAACCAGGCGCAAGCTGCAGGGATTACGTCAGTTTAATTTAAAAACCAATACGTAAGTTGTGACAGGCGTTTGTCACAAGTGATTTGGCTGACGCAGCTACGGAGGAAGAGGAGCAGATGCCTCCTGCTGGATAAGCCACGATTAGGTCGCTTCATTCATAGGGTGTGTCAATGGAAGAGTGAGCTAGAGAATGGTAAACTAGAAGAAAGTGCAACGATTTTAATCTCTTGAACTTGTAATTAGATCTGTCGGAATAGTTGGCTGTTGTTAGATATCAATACGCCAAAGAGTGGCGAATAAGCTAGCCCACACAGAAGAAGAAGCCCAGGAGTCGTTCTCAAACTTGGAATTAGTCGCTAAGGAGAGTAATAAGGTCTTTGAGGAGGGGCCTTTCAGAAAGTGACTTCGGGTCGCATCGAAGTAGCTTCCCAGCAAGAGGCGAGAAAGCGAAGGCCATCTCTGTAGGGCTCGCGCCAGATTTGGCCATATTATCCAGAACCTTGGGCAGTGCATCCTCAAGCTCAAAAGTATAGGCTAAGTCTAGTGGCGACAAACCTTCGAAGCGAAAATCCTCGACCCTTTCGGTGTCGGCTCCCGAGTCAATCAGTGCGCGAAGAATCAATGGATAGAACCTAAAGGTGGAAATATAGTCTACTTCATGTCGTCGACTAGAGAACAGATTCTCGAATATGCTGATGTATGCTGACGCAATGAGGGAGGCATCAGCCCTCGAGTCGAGAAGAAGACGAAAGATGCTGGGAGAGAAGTGGCGGGCGAATTCATGATTGGAGAGGTTGTACGTTGTAATGTTGATTAATGATACCTTTCCAAACATGTCATTGCCCCACAGGGGGCTTTCTGCGATAATGCTCTCAGCAAAGCCCGACTCTAGGATGGGAGCAGGGTCTGAGCTAGAGAGAAGTACGTCAACCCAGATCCAGGATATCCAGTGGGCCAGGTAGATGGCGTCTGTTCTGGAGGGAAGATATGCGCATTGGTACTTGTGGAGTTGGGAAAGCGTTGGAAAGATGTTAGTCTGCTTTATTGCATGGCCGTACCAGACGAAATAAGGAGCTGGGTTGAGTGGATAATCCTCCAGGAAACTAACCTCTTGTTGATACATGATAGGTTTCAATCTCCCTTCAGCAGTCCCAACGTTGGATACAAAATGGTTAGTGTGGCTCATCCTTATGGAACCAGGGGTCCATATATTTGTACCGACGGCCCCTCTGTCAGCGAGCCATCTGAAGACGACATCCTGTCCAGACCACATCGCCCAGTCAAGGGGCTGGCAGAATCGAAAACAGTCAGGATGACCTGTTCGACCAAATACGCCTAGATAAGGCCACCGGTGGCTAAGCGGTGCCCCAGCTTCTCGACATTTTTCCAGGGTGCTGATGTTGCCCTCGCTGATGCCAGCGAGAGAGGAAGCCAGTTGAGCTGTCTGCCAGATTCCCTATAAAATTCCACGATCAAGTCATCATAGAACTTTTTGCATGCAGTGACAAAGCCAAAGGCTTCTCCCATCGGGCAGAGGTATGAAAAGATCTCTAATAGAATCTCGCAGGGGAGGTTAGGGAGCCCGCCAGTCTCTGAGAGCTGCTGAGCCGACATGGTGATTCTGGACCAAAAAGTATTGTGTTGATGCCTTTTTCCGGTCTTGTTGGGTTTTGTTGAAAGGTGATGATGTGAAAGAAACTTGAGTCGATGGTACGCGTGCTATTTATCTTCCTGAACCTTCTCTCAAATTGGCCGAGTTTGTGACCAGAGCAGAATGCGTGAGAAGACGTAGTCTGGATGTTCAGGCTGCTGTTGTAAATTGTCTTGGCTAAAAAAGCCGGGCTGGCAAGTTTCTTTCTTTGTCTTGGACAATTGGATTCGAACAATCCTTGCGAACAAGACACATATTCTCTTTTCAGCTGAGAAGTTCTTTTTCGAGTGCAGACTTGTGACTCTCTAAACATTTGACAACGACGTTTTCCTCCGTAACTTCCTGGACAAGATGTCATATCATCTCAGAACGTAGCGAAAGGATTAGTTGATCTAGACTCTTTTTCTTTCGTATTGTTTCACGCGGCATGTTCGGTATCCGGACTCTGGATACAGCACTGGCAAGGACTCATCCCTTGCAGATCCGTCTCCCTTGCCCTTGGAAGGGATCCGATAATGAGTCGGTGGACTCATGCAACCTGTAAACCGTGTGTAGTCAAGACGACCCCCGACCACCATGTAAGTCGACCCCCTTCCAACGTTGAATCAATCTCAGACTAATGCTAGCCATATTACGTAGTAAGTCTAACTCACCATACCCTTTATCCTAACCTATCCATTAGCTAATGGAGTGTTAAGGGGCTTGGCTCACATGGGGTCGGGTGTCGTTTTGACAAAACAGTCCTATAAGCCCTGACTCATGCCATGAACTGCTTGAAAGTTTGGGATAATCTTAATCCGGTTTGAGATTGAAACAACTGGTCCCATCAGTGGGGGCCTTGATCCTTGTAGCATGGCCCTAGCGTGCTCCCTTCAACTCGATACGAACAGTTGCAACCGGAAAATACTAGGACATAGTTTCTGTGGATTAACCCACTAATCAGAGGCGTCCCTAATCACCAGAGATTAATGATGATGGCCAATCACTTGAGGACCCTGGCAACTTCAACTGGCCCCTGAGCCGCATATCCGGGCCATTTCTGAAACATCTGGCATATAAAACTAAGGGATCCCAAGGTCGGAGTGCCGAGCCAAGACCTGTGTGCACTATCTTTCGTTTCTCACTAAATACATTCGTTTCATTCTTTGTACATCGTTCCCTTGATACCCAGGTGGAAAAAGGAATCACTCACTCAATATGCGCTCTTCAGTCACTTCCGCTCTTCTACTCTCTGCCGCCACTGGCGGTGCCCATGCCGCTGGTTGGCAGGGCCAGTACAAGTTTGGAAACATGTTCTACACCGGACCTACCAAGAACGGCGTCACCATCACCAAGGCGACATACTCACTGGTTCCACCGTCCGTCCCATGCGGCTATGCCACTACTGGTGGCAACGAGGAGCTCGCTTTCTGGATCGGCATCCAAGATGACCCTATTGGCAAGGACGTCGCGCAGGAGAGTTTTGTTCAGCCGCTGCTGAACTGGGCGCCGGATCAGCGAGCGACTGGCTGCGAGACGGACAACCAGCATTGGTGCGTTGCTGCGAGCACCTACACGCCTTCTGGTCAGATCGGGCAGCCTTACCTGCCAATTGACGCTGGCATCCAGCTCGACTTTGAGCTCGTGGCCGGATCTGAGGTCAAGCAGACCATCTCCTCTGGCGGCAAGGTCATTTCGACACAGACCAACGCTGCTGGTATGAAGCCCGCCGTCTTTTATGGAGCCAACGAATGCTATCTGCAGTCTTGCGGCACCCTCCAAGGCTACACTTGGGAGAACATCACCGTTCACCTGTCTGCGGCTGACCCGAACTACGGCAACACCCTCTCGCTCACCGGTGCCACTAGTGACGGTTTTGAGACTGCTGATGGTGGCAAGACCTGGACCAACGCTGGAATCACGATCCAGAAGGACTATCTGTACTCGGATGACCAGAACCACGAGTGCAACTAGGTACCTTGAACTTTTTTGAGAGAGCAGTGGAGTTGAGGATATGGTAGCAAAGTAGACAACTGGAGAATTCCACATGATACCATTTTCTTCTACGTGACTTTGTAAAGCAAGGTGATGGAATGCTTCAAACACTCATTGTGAATAATTTCGAGAGTGAATGGCCCCGGCACTCCTGTCGCCCAAGTTGGTGACAGTATTGCCATCCTCAAGGGATGCAATAATCCCAAATAACTCGGAGACGAAACTCAAACACCTACAATCCATTTGCACTCCCAGAAATAAGTTCTTGCCGCTCTAGGCTGAGCTACGCTGAGCGAGGGCTGAGCATTCTGGATCTAAAGCTGAGGTGAGCTAAGCAAGGAGCTGTCATCCGTAACGACCGTAGTGACAGCAAAACAATCATATTTTCATATCCCCCGAGTTTCCAGTACATTATCAAAATAAGTGAGAGGAGAGTAGAAGCTAGAAGGAAAATCTGTCAAGTCTTTTTGTTAGTTGCAATCGGCATGACCGAGTGTGCTTCTCACATTGATTGTTGAACGTTGCGCCAAATTCATTCAGAGGTATGGCATCACAATCCGTCAGAAAGTCGTAACAAGCGAGCCCGCTACCGTCCTCGGCAGACGCTTCTGTGTTTCCAAGGACGATGCTCAGAGCTTTCGCTACCTTTCCAGCTTCTGCAGATGCCGTACTCATTTGAAGCCAAATCTTGTGCGAGATGGTTAGCTGTTGTCGAATCTCTTCAGCCCTAGGCGGCCACGTTGTCTGTCCTGCAGTCTCAGGCGATTCAAATTTATCGACGTCTTGAAGGTAGAGGCAGAGCACGCTCGTTGCGAGGAGAACATCCTGGTTGAAGATATGGATGACCTTCCATCTAAGCTGACACAAACGACCAAATGGCTGAGACTCTTGATGGAGCATCTGTTGAAACGATAGAATCTTGAGTGCGGAATCTAAACAAATTCGCACCGACTCCCTGTTCCGCTCTTGAGGCTGTCGAACTGGGTAGCTAATCAAGGCTCTCCGGTACAGGAGGATGCGTGATTTGTAGTAGGTCGTTTCTACACTTACTCGCTGTACCACAAGGTTTGGACTATCCGTGATGGGGTGTGGCATGGTTTCCCAGCGCAGCACGGGCGGAATAGCTCGATTGTGCACGTCTTCAAGAAGCGCGTCGACCTTGATAATCTCGTCGTAGGAAGGGGGATTAATATCGGTGTTGACGTCGCAAATCAAGCCGAGGGCTGTTATCAGTCGCCCTCTTGCGATGAGAGGGAGCACTGGCGTCCATTCTGTTTCTGGCCTCGGCGGAGGCATCTCGGCCGTGTCCTCGTCAAAATCACAGTCGCGCAGATTACGGGGCTGTTTTGTATCGATGTGCGTATCCGTGGCACTTCGAGGAAGGCCCATCTCCAAGGAGAGACTGAGATCTAATTGAAGGATTGTAGTCCAGATGCGTCTACGCATCTCACCCTCGAATGGAGATATCCCGGGAAAGTGATCTGGGTCCCGGTGATAGCCCATGCGCATTGCAAGATGAAGTATCATACTGATCGAAAGCCAGCCATCGGTAGCGCCATCTTTCAAGAGTATAAACTCTCCAGTAAGGACCGTTATGAGAGTTTCCAGGATATATGGTCCTCCCGTCGTATATCTGGCCAGAATAAGACACTGAACGGCCTTCTCGCGGAAGGTATCCTTCATGACAAGATATTCCGCTTTGAGCGACTCGGCTCGTCCGCCGGGGAGGTCAATGGTGAAGGCCTGCAACTGCGCAGCAATATATAACATGGAGAACATGAGACCGATCCAAGCGATAGAAGTTGCAGACGGATCTTCCCAGAAGGCTTCGTACTGGTCAAATGTCAGACTGCTTGTAATCAGCCGGGTTAGAAAGAACCCACCTCTCGGAGAAACTTCTTGCCATGAATGAGATCTACAGCACACAGTCAATGCCTCTGAGAGCAGAAAGAAAGTTTGGATGTACTGACACGGAGTGATAATGTAGGCATCAAAGTGAAGGGCCATGAGGCGGTCAACAACTGGACGAGAAGGAACAGCAGCCAGTATTTCATCTCGAGTTGCATGACGGTTCGGACCATAGAACAAGTGTGAACCGGGCGGAGCCTTGCTGTCAGTGACCAAGTCCTCCTTCAGTCCTCTGATTTTGGTAAGAATGGCCTCCCAATGGACACTCTGGACATAGCTGGTTCCAGACTCACGCACCTCTAGGGTGCCAGGGTCTGCCGGGGATGGAGCTTCATCTTGGGATTTCTTTGGCCCTCGGATTTCAGGGAACACATGTGCGAATGATGGCGAGCTTGGTCTCGGCGATTTCGGTGCGGGCGGACTTGGGAGTGATTGGCCTTTCATGAGCGTCACGACAAGGCTCTCCAGTTCGGAGATTCTGCCATGGAGGCTGGTGGACTGTCGCGGAGCAACGGACCGCAGAGCATCGGGCGTAGAAAAAGATGTCGCATAATTGCACGAGTTGGTGAGGCCACGCCTTGAGCAAGCTCCGCATGGGTGCTGTCGGTCGCACCTCAGCCTGGGATGGCAAAGTTAAGCGTGGACGACTTTGTGACGGCGATGGAGCACGTACTTTCGGTGTCTGCAAGGGTCGCAGGAAAGCTGGACTTTGTCTCTGCGTCGATTTGGCGGCGGACGCCGACGTTGAGTATCGTCGGCCATGGTGGGACTGGAAGCTCAACCTAAGCGGAATTATCCCTCTCAAACAGTTTCACAGCCACTTCAACAAGAGAAAGAAGATGTCTGACGGCGCAAACCGAGAGGCAATGGAGAAAGCAACGATCATCCGACCATCCGACCCTCCGCGTCGACCGTCCGTGCCCCGCTCACGATGCCTGCTCCTCCGACCCTCCGTGTCCGCTTCCTTCCATGACATAAGCAAATCTCCAGTTTAGCTCCGTATTTACGGACCATTTTGCGGATTTAGTAGCTGGCGCAATTGACTAGCCCTTGCCCAAAGAACTATAGCCATGACTCCTCTACGCGGCCTTCTTCATCCGGGCGTTGTCCGGCCGCCTACTCTGCCTTCAAATAGGTATATAGCAAGCAAAGCCTGGCATCAGTGAACAAACACAAGCCAATATCCCAGAGTCACACCACCCTCGACAGCACATCATGGCGGCCGACTTGGAATCCGCCCATGAGAAGCCGGCCATATCGGAAGACAGCCACCATGACCAACAATCTAGCGAGCCTGACCAAACAACAACTCAACAAGAGACAAAGGACAATGTCGTCGACTGGGATGGACCAGACGATCCCCATAACCCGCGAAACTGGCCACAATGGAAACGCATGACCCAAGTCGTCCTCGCCAGCGCTTTCTTGCTCACTGCGTAAGGCAGTCCCTGTGCTCCTTTTAACTAAAACTGACTAACTAATACACATACAGCAACCTCGCCGCGACAATGTTTGCACCTGGAGCTGCCGCGCTTGCTAAGGAGTTTCATATCACTAGTTCCACCATTGTCAGTCTCACTGTGTCCATTTACCTTTGCGGCTTCGCCGTTGGGCCAATGTTCATTGCACCGCTATCCGAACTGTACGGTCGCCTTGTCATCTACCACACCTGCAATGTCATTTACATTGGCTTCATAATCGGATGTGCGCTGGCCAAAAACACGGGCATGTTTCTCGTTTTTCGATTCCTTGCCGGATGTGCTTCTTCGGGCCCATTGGCAGTTGGCGGAGGAACCGTCGCCGACGTCGTCCCGCCAGCTCAACGTGGGAGGGTAATGTCTCTGTTCTTTATAGGGCCATTTCTGGGACCAGTAGGTGGCATTACCCCATGCAAACCGTAATGACGCTGACCATCCTTCAAGGTCTTGGGCCCAGTTATTGGTGGCTTTGTGTCTGAATCAATTGGCTGGCGATGGACTTTTTGGATCATCTTAACCCTAGTGAGTAGAGCACAACCCCAACTATTCTCGAGTCGCTGACGGTTCGACCTAGGCAGGAGTATCATTTACCCTGTCAATCTTCTTCCTCCGCGAGACCAATGCCGCCGTGCTGCTAGGATGGAAAGCTGCTCGCCTCCGGAAAGAAACTGGCAATGCTGCTCTGGTTTCCACGATGGACCGAGGCCTGACCCCCCGTCAGCTATTTCTCCGCGCTATTACTCGACCAACAAAGCTTCTCATCCTGTCGCCAATCGTGCTCCTCCTTTCCCTCCTGTGCGCCTTCGTCTTCGGGCTCCTCTTTATACTGTTCACCACGTTTCCCAGCGTCTTTGAGGAACAATACCACTTCTCCGCCGGCGTTTCTGGCTTGTCATATCTCGGCGTTGGAATTGGAATGGCCGTCTCTCTCGGAGTCTTTGCCACCGTGAGCGACAAGCTGCAAAAGGCACTCGGAGATTCGCCCAAACCTGAAGGACGCCTGAAGCCCATGGTGTGGGTCATGCCCGCCGTGCCCGTCGGCATCTTCTGGTATGGCTGGGCAGCCGAGAAGCAGACTCATTGGATCGTGCCCATCATCGGCACCTCTTTGTTTGGATTCGGCTTTCTCTGGGTCCTAATGCCAACTCAGCTCTACATGGTGGATGCTTTTGGGCCCGAGGCTGCCGCCTCTGCATTGGCTGCGAACGTGGTTCTCCGACTGCTTTTTGCAGCTTTCATTCCTTTGGCAGGGCCGTCCTTGTATGCAGACCTAGGGCTTGGGTGGGGGAATAGCGTCCTAGGTTTTATAGGCGTGGCTTTTCTTCCAGTGCCACTCTTCTTCTATCGTTACGGAGGGTGGCTTAGGGAGCGTTTTGCTGTGAAGCTGTAGCATTTCATATTGAGGAAATAACCCTGTTCTTGCCTTCGGAGTTCGCTAATCACATGTGTTATCATGGTACTAGAACATCAAGAAACAACTGAACGGTTATTGGCGAATGCTATATCTATGGAATCATGTACGGGGAGACTGTTCAAGTTTAACAAGAAGTTATTGATATTACAATCTATTGGGTAAGTAGAATTTAATCTATTTTCCTGTGTTATTAGAGACGAACACGGACAGAATTGCTGCGTATGCAGCAGAAACAATCATCATCTCCAAATTAGACGCCCTTAGCATGACTGTCACGATGCAAGCGAATATCACGATAAACACCGAAACCACAGCGAGTTGAGCCGTCTCACTCGTTTCCCGAGACAGAATGGCGAGGGGAACTATCAAGAACAACACCAGGGCGATGGCGACAATGATACGGCCCGTGATGTCAGCCAGGAGAGTGGTGTTTTGAGAAGATGGTTTGGGAACTGGCCCTCCCTCCTTGTCTGTCGAAACTGTGGCCATCCTCTTGTATTGGAGCATTCTGAAAAGTTTATGGATGTACCGCTGAAGAGGATCTTGTCGGGCTCGAGGACCTTGGTCGACTCTCAAGAGCCGGGTCTTATATTTCTCATGCAAAGTCAGCTCTGTTCTGAGACTGGCTTGCTTGTGATCGTCCCAGAGTGACATTGTGCCCATGGACATGATCGAGTTGAACGCAATCAAAGCTTCGTCTGGTCATATTAGCACAGTCTTGATTATGAAAAGGAGTTTAACATACCGTATTCTCTCAACAAGCAGCGAAGTCTTTGTATCAAATCACTTGTTACGGCGTCGTCGACAGAGGGAACATGGTCGTCTTTTTGGCAGTGCTGTAAGCCCAGCCTGTGACCGGAACAACCCTCCAAGTCCAGGCTCAGGCCAAGTTGATAGATGAGGTGATCGACCTCAGAAATCTCGGTTTCAAGTTATCGTAGGTTGAGTAGATGGGCCGTCTTGAAGCGACGAAAGCCGTGGAGGGTGAGGTTGCTGTCTGCCGTGCTGATTTCCCAATGGCGGGGAAATTGTGCAGCCCGGCTTTCAGGATACAGGGTCGCCATGGTAGCGATATGGACGAAACTGTCTGGACCCTGGGGGGGCGGTCGCTGAGTATACTCAAGATATAGGGCGCGCTGGGGTTATATGCATGCATCATCTGCTCTCATGACCACTGTTGTTGGAATTGTAAATGACGGTGAGTTGGTTGCCTTGTGGGCTGCCTCGTAGCAGCGACCTTGAGATTTTGTGGCAGTGAAGGCTTGGCAACGTTCTTTCTACCCGGTGTGCCCATGAGTCATTACTCACCCTCTCTAAGAAGGAAAGTGGAATAACTAAACAAGGTTCGCTCGGCAATTCACCTATCTATAGTGCAGCCACAGCATGCGTCGTCAAAGGGGACAAGGTTGAAATCACAGGGAAAAGAGTCCATGGACTGTGCTGCGTCGGCCATTAGGTAATCCCCCTTGTCTCTACAGATGGGCGGCCTCAAAGGAGAAGCCTTGAGCACTGCTGCTGGGCTACTTGGGCGGCTCCGCCACGCGGGTTAAGGAAAATAAAATAAGGGCCTTTAAGGGAAAGGTAGTCAGGGCCAAGCTTGGCGTCTTTGGTGTCTCATTTTATTTCTTGACCCTCGTGTCCGCTTCCTCCCCTTGGTCAGTGGCTGCATAGAGTAATCGGCTTCTGTTGCTGTCATGAAGGTCGTACTTTGTGTTAAACCTAACTATCCGTGTTCCTACTGGCCCCTCAGGAAACCTCAGTGCATCCTTTCCAGCTTTGAATCTAGTTCTCCGGCCACAGTCTCGGGCTTCTTGTCTCTGTGAAATAGCAGCCACGGTTTGACGTGAAGATAGCTTCCCGGCGCCCTATCATTGTTTGTGGACAGCATGCACAGAAACGCCGCCTTGATGCCACGGCTTGACCACACCCTCCTCGGCTCCTTCAGGTCGGGCGCGCTCGCGAGCTTGGCGAACTCGACTACTAGGGCCGCGACGCCCGTCATGACGGCCGCCGACATTGACGTGCCGCTGAGCCGGGCCTCCAGGTTGCCTCTGTTGTGCTCCGGCGGGAACGCGGCGTTGAGGTGCTCCCCTAGGACGCTAAAGTTGCGCGTGTTGACGCTACCCTTGGGGCTGAAGTCGGATCGCTTCTCGGACGGGGTCGACGAGTACGCGCAGAGTACCTGGTCCATCCGTGCTGGGAACCCGACTGGGTTCTGCTCGGTGTGTCGGTTGTTGGAAGCGGCTGCTACGAAGACGACGCCCTTCCTGGAGTTGGCAATGGCCTTCTCAATGGCCTGCTGGATCGACATGTGCCAACTATTGAAGGCGAGCGACATGGAGATGATGTCGACATCCCAGTTGTCCACGGCATGTTGGATGGCCTAATCATGGGTTAGTTTTGTTTCATAGCGTCTATAGCGAGAGTGTGAGACCAACATCAACGATCCTCTGAGTGGTATGTTCATCCGCCTTTTGCTGCTTGAACACCTTTGCGTGAAACACCTTTGCCGTCGGGCAAGTCTTGAGGATCAGATGTGTGCAGTGTGTTCCATGACCGGTGCTGTCTGTGACAACCTGGCCCCGGGCGTCTGTTGTAAAGTCGCAGCTGAGCTGTTTGCCAATCTGTCCCAGCTGGACAAATTCCTTCAGGATCGCGTGCTCTACATCCAATCCGCTGTCGAGAACGGCAATCTTGACGCGCTCTTTTGGTCGGCCCCCCCTCAGCTCTTTAAAGAAGTCTTGCGTGGGTTCCATCAAGATATGGAACCATTCGTCAGACTTGGTGTGACTGCCGGGGGCATTAGTTTATTGAAACATTCTTATGGTCATGCCCGAGAACTTACGAATTTGCGTCTTGGGACAGCGAGAGCTCTCCCCAGGCATCGATCACATCGCAATCACCTTCAATGGACGAGTTCGGTTGGTTTGCCGTGAGGGCGGAAAAGCTGCTGTTGCGTGAGAGTGGAGGTGTGGCAGGTTGGTCATATGACCCTTTAGGCTTCGAGTCGAGCGGAATCTCAGGAGGTTCACCGGGGCCAAATTCCATAGACCGAGATCTCACCAGGCTCATACCGGACCCCATTTCGGCAACCATTTCGGCAATCTCCTTTGTGTCCCGAAGAAGATCACCGGCAAGACTCCGTGTTTCCGTCACGCCAAGTCGGGGTGAGCCTTCGTCGTCTGTGGGCGCGTTGCTTGACACTTCATCTGAATCCAAATCTTGGATCCTGCTTCCTCGGCTCTTGTGGCCGGATGATTTCTGATACTGCCAAGGCAGCCATTTCTGGGGTGGCTCCTCCATGTCGAGGTCAAGGGAGTCAGATTCCCGGGACCAGATCAGAAGTCGAGGACGCGCAGACGCGCGCTCTGCTGGGCGAGCCCAGTGAGACTCAACTTGGCTTTTGGCCATTTCGATGGCCCAACCAAAGAGAAATACCATGTAAATGAGCCGCTCCCAGAAGGCGGCATTTCTAGGGTCGCTCAACATGTATCGAGGTGTGATTTCATAGGCGCTGGGGTGCTTGCCCTCGCCTAAATATACAAGTCGCTCGAGGCGATATTTCCAGACGAATGGCGTACCATATGGATGACCAAGAGGGTTCGCTGGGCCCTCGGGACAGTAATTCTTTAGAGACGGCGTAGTATTCATGAATGGGTATGTCAAGTCTGGAGCTCTGGAAGCGTGCGGGAGGTATTCCTGGACTTTGACAACCTGCGTAACCACAAATAGACACCTTTTCCATTGTTCTCGCTTCAGATAAGCCTGGACCTCATGCTGTGCTAGAATTGTCTCCAGCAGCTCGAGGTTGTGGGACAAGGCTTCCTTGGTCAGAAGCTGGCGCAAGACGGGATTGCCTGCGCCTTCGACCTGGGCTGTCTCGGTCGTGATGTTGACACTTGCACGCGCTTTAACGGCGGTTGGAGGGGAGTAGTAGTCCAACTCCACATACCCATCCCTGGCCTGGGACGAGAAACCCGTTGGCTGTAGACGAAAAGGGTCATAGTTCCGGAGCAGAGCCGCCGCCAGAGCGGAGTCTGGTTGGGGAGTGGACAGCACCTGGCCAACCTGAAAGATGTCCGTCGCTTGGCAGGTTCTGTCGGGCATCTCGAAATAGTCGTCTGGGGTCGACATGTTGAGGCTGAACCAACGTGGAATGAGGGTTTTTTGATCAATGGTCAGCCCAGTCAGTTGTCAAGGTTAGCTTCTGAATGAAGGAACGATGCTCTCTCGCAAAAACCGAGGTGCTCTCCCATCCTTATCAGCCAAGTGAACTGCTCAGCCGAGTTTCTCTGTGGCTGCAACCCCCTCAGCTGGGGATTCTGTTTGGCTACCAGAAAGTGCAAGCTGAACTCCCTGGGCGCACCCGCTCAACCCCAGCCTGGTAGTCGTTATTGACGCCCGCTGATGAAAGGCATCTTACAGGCTGATACACTGCATTGCACACCGGCCAATCATTCAAGCCAATGCAAGCATCTTCATTCTTGGAGGGTGGGCTCGGTTACAAAATGGATGCCAAAAGTGCACCTCTCTCCAGGCCTCTCAATCGACCAGTCGCGGGTTCTCCTCCTCATCGCCGTCAAATGGCTCCTCCTGCACTTTGTAGAAATCATAGCCCGCAATCTCAGCCTCCCCGCCCCTCCCGCTTGCCTGAGGCCTGGTGTCGCCCGAGAGACCGTGTGTCTCGCCGTCATGGTATGCATCCACCGTGGACTGTTCCAGCTTCCGACGGACAATGATCTCGTGCAGCCGGTAGGCATATACGAAAGCCGAAGAGTCCTTGATGGAACGGTAGTGCGCAGCCTCACTCCGGCCCGTGGCAGAGAGGCCACCGCTGACTGGGACGCCGGCTGGGCTGCCATCGGCCATGAGACCGGCTCCGCCTTCAGCTGCATGCCCAGCCCCGGTGTTGACCACAGTACCCTCGCCAAGGACACGAATTCCCGTGACGAGGAACACGCGGGCGTTGGTCCTCCACCAGGGCACCTTGATACGAGGGGACTCTTCGCTGAGCTTCAGTGCGTCCTTGGCATACGCGTTGGTGGGATGGAACATGTCGACGCTTATCGTCTTGCCGTGGAAAGAGGCATAGTCAGTAGACTCGGAACTGCCCATCCCATGAGTGCCAGCGCTGACGGCGGTCGAGCTCTGTACCCAAGCGCGGAACCCGACCTGGTACGTTTCCATGGAGGAGAGGTCGACTGCTCGGTGCAGCGTTCTATCGCGGAGAACCCCAGCGGGGATGGGAGCCGTTCCCTCGGCACATAGGGCGCTGTTGGGGTCCCAAGCGTCGCTCAGGACCTGCCCTAGTTGAAGTACGCCTGTCGGCGTGAAGTCCTGAGAGGTGGTGAGCACCCAAGATTTGGGGTGAGTCTGAGGGGCCATGTTTTGAGTGACCGAGCCCGGAATGAACCTGGTGATGTGTTATCTGTATGAGAAAGTTCGTTTCCCACCCCCTTGATGAGTCGAGCAGTATTTATCCTGTGAGGCTTTGAATCTTTCTTGCAACCCTCAACTCTCCGAGGTCAAAGATGTGCATATGCGTGGCGTGCTGACGGGCTCAGCTGAGCTATTGTGGTTGCGTATACGCACTCAATAGTGTGAGATGTCATCCAAGGCTAGCTATGGCAACCCTGAACTTTTCATGTATCACATGGTTGGGTGGGATGGGATTTGAATGAGCTAATAACGACTAGCAGAGTATTTATGACAATAGCACTACCGTAATCCATACTGGGGCAAATTCGGGTTGTTTCGCGTTTCTTTGTGACGCCTTGCGTATTTTTGCCTAAGAACTGGCCTTCTTTCCAACTTGCCGCTAACTGTCAAGCGGGTGCACTGTTTCATCGCGGTTTCTTAGATCAAGACTGGTTGGGGGATGGGATATTAGTTACACTGCATTATTCGCACTCCGACTAGGGTGTGCTGGATACGCAGTCAGGTCGTGTGGCAGGTGCACTTGATACCGTCCAGCTCCGAGATCCCAGCTTTGAGGTTGATCAGTTCATCGCTGCCGGCTTGTCTTGGATAAGCACCTTTTTAGGGTGCATGCAGGGCGTATCGTGGAGGGTTCGAATCTGACGGGGAGGACCAGGGAGCTGCGGCATGTTGAGAGTAGCTGGTCGAAGCCTGATTTCAGAATGCGAAATCAGGCTGTGGGATCTGCTACTCCACGACGTGCATGAAAGGTGGCAGGGGGCATCTTCAGCTTGCCTGCAGCCCAACAATTGGGATTTTGCATTGAGGCGGTGTACTGCGGGCGGAAAGAAGAGAGGCAGGAAAGGAGGAAGAGTAGAAGACGGCCTCCAAGGTTACGATTAGTTGGCTAGAATCCTGGCAGCCATCATCGGTCGAGCTCTTTTTAACTGTGTCATAACACTACCTCGGTGCCTGCAGCTAGCCACAGCGGGTAGGTAGGTGATTCTGAATCGGCTGGGAGTATGAGGATCTCACACGCTGCCTCAAGTTAGCTATGTACCCGAGGAACGCGGAATACCGATCCATCGTGCTTGGGAAGATCTCCCGCCCCCAAGGTTGAAAAGCGGCTCTACGGCCCGAAACGGGTTATGTCCCGGCCTATCCTCAGATCTCAGCCGACATGATAAGCTCTTTTGTTTGCCCCGTTACCAGTTTGGACCGTTCACCCGACGCAAGTGCATGTCGTTCGCCCCGTGTTGCAGGGGTTCGGACAGCCTGCTTTAGGAGCTGACTCGACAATTGAGGCGTTGGACTCTAGTGGAATCTTCCATTATTGGGTATGTTTTACAAGTCCCCCGTTCATCATGGTTGCCTTAAATTTGGGCTTCGGTTTATAACGCTCCCGAGATGCTCGAAGCAACGTGTCTTGCCGCATCCGACATCACAACACCAGCATCGGCATTTTACAGAATGTACCAACTTGTAGCATCAAACCATGTTTCTAGACCTTCTTATCTATTGCATTTATTTTGCCAGAGCAATGCCCTTACGCGATGGTCTGGCCACATTCACCCTCCTTGACAGTCTCTTTTTATACGGCGGTCATTACAGCACAGGTTCCAATGTTTCAGTGGACTCTCATGACTCCTCTCTCTTTCTGGAGACTCATCTAAGCACAAACTTCAATCTCTTGTCTTCTCCCAATACAACGACCCATCCTAACCCGGCCGGGCCGCCTTTAGTCAGCGGGGGTTTTATCTGGAGCAATCGAGTCGACAAGGCCTGGCTCTTTGGAGGTCGCTCGTCTAGAGACACCGATCTGAAAAATGACATCTGGCAAATCTCCAGAGACATCTTGACTGGAGATGTGAGCTGGAGCCTCCTCGAGACAACTGCTGGACTTGCCCCTGGTAGACGAGCATACGGCGCCGGTGTTAACGTGCCGGAACTTGGCTTGGGCTCTTACCTGGGCGGATATGTCGTGGACAACGGCGGCAAACAGGAGCCTGTTCATAGCCTCATCAATTTTTCACATGGCGACACAAACAATCGAAGAGGTCCATGTGCCGAGCTGGGTTCCCGTCGTCAACCAGAGTCTTGTGCACCTCAACACAAATTACCAGGAAGGAATTCTCGTCGCACTTGGTGGCTTTGTCGAGGAAGATGGCATTCTGACCGAGGTGATTATACGTCTTTTCCGTGCAAATTCGTTCGCAAGAGGCTGACTCAGGTCAACGCATAGACACCCCTCTCAATGGTGGCAATTTTTGACATTGAGCAACGGCAATGGTACCGTCAGGAGGTTACTGGTTTGAGCGGCAAGAAAGACAAGCAAGTGCCCGAAGCAAGGTCCGCGGCCTGCGTGACTGGTTGGAGCGCGAGGGACTTGTCATCTCATGCCATTGTGGTGATAGGTGGCCGAGATGGCTCCCGATCGATCACGGACGCTTGGTCGCTCTCCCTTTCTGGGTAGGCCACGGTTTATGCTCTGCTCCCCGTTATAACCAATTAGCTAATACAGGTGCCATCAAGGTCAATATGGTTCCCCTTGGATTTGAACATTAGTCACACTGACCACAACCAGATCACGGCATCATGCGCCCAGATCCATTCGAGATACGTCCCCATGACGGGCTATCTCCAACCTCAGGATTCGGTGGCTGATTACACCCTGGTAGCAAACGCCTCTAAGCCTCTGCTTTACGAGCCATCATGGACTTCGTGGGTGCAAGAATACGCCCTGAACCGGCTTGGCTACATGGTCCCGGGATTCATCTATGATCATATTGGCGGTAACCATGTGGGCGGGTCAAATGTGAGACGGCCAATGTTCACTGAGTTTGCAAGTCCACGGTTGGAGACGCTCTTTCAGTCGCCTGGAGATCGGTACAAAGATCTGAACGTACCCAACTTGGCATTCTCTGTTGGATGCTGCCTCAGCCTCCCCCTTGCTCTATGGATACTCGTCTTGTTTTCATCTTGGATCATGGGAAGCCTCGCTCCGCGTCAGAGTGCCAAAGCGAAGCCAGAAGCCCACTGGGTCTTTAGGCTACCCTTCCTTTTCCTTCTCATCGCGTACAACATCACACTCATCATTCTTCTCTGCCTGCTATGGGCCATAAGCAATGCGGTGGCCTCGACCCAGGACATGGGAGTGGCGGTCGAAGCGAGAACGGGGTGTGGACTGGAACTCAACTCCGTTCCGTCTTCATCCGTCAGCCAGGAGAACGATTGCCAGAGCGAGGTCTACTCCAGACATACTATGACCGGGACCTGGAGGGTGCGTATAGCCAAAAGAACTTCAGCCTGCGGCTCGGCCACGAGGTGGCATGGAGTACTATGTACCTGCCTCCTTTAGTCGCTCTTCTCTTTGGCAGGTTGTGGAAGCTTGTGGATAACGAAGTCAAGCGGCACGAGCCACTCTACCAGCTTCACAAAGCATCGCCGCAACCAGCAGAATCCACCCTTTTGGTTGATTACCATTCCTTTTGGTCACCGCTTTGCTGTATTCAGGCGATCCGTCACGGTCATTGGATGGTTGCCGTGTCATCTTTCGGACTGGTGCTGTCAAATCTCATCATCCCAGTCGTGGCGAATAATCTCTTCTCCTGGGAGCTATTCTCCGGGAGGCAGCTCCCATGGGAAGACGACTACTCATGGATGGTGTTTCTTTTCAATTACAACTATTTTACCGCGGTCGTTTTTCTGTTGTCGATGACCTTGGTCTGCGCATGTGTCCTGATAGGGATGGTTTGGCTGCGACAGACACGGTCTCGTTCGCCGTATATCATGCACGGCAATCCCCAAGGCATCATTTTTGCTGCCGGGCTCGTCAGAGACCAGACGGCTGAATCATTAGGATTCCCTGAGGATGCAGATTCGCTAACTCGGAAGAATCTGGAGTTGGGCATCAAGAGCAATGCTTACCAGATCGTTGAACGCGGCGATCGCCTCTGCCTTGAGAAACACCCGCAGATCACCAACAGGATAAGGCGACACAGATTCATGGGACCTCTTTCCAAACATTTCGAAACGGCTCGTAAATCATGACCCCTCGTTGATGGCATGTTCACTCGTCTCAATGCCTGCTCTCAATCGATATCACTTTGGTACTCCGAGATGGCAACCTGGACCTGCAACCACCCTCACCTCTTCGTTTTTCGAATTCCATGTTTTGGGTTGTGGCTCGCTGTACTCGCGTTTCTGATTGGATTCAATGCCTGGATTCTCCTTGACATGGATCAAAACTCCGAAGAGAAACTCTACAATTACAACGTCCCTCTTAATCCGGACACATACATCATCATCGGTATAGCAGTACAATCCGTCCACGATGTGATAGACGACGCCGCTCGTGCCCTGGCACCTTACCATACCTTATCACGTGGATTTCAACCTGCAGATAGTGTGAGCGCCGACTATACGCTCATCCGGATTCCAATATGGGAGGCCTTCAGAACCATGTGCCTACGCGACCAGCAATACCTTCTGGCACTCTATAGCCTATCGTCATATGCCACCCTTGCATACACCGTGTTTTTCGGCGCCTTGCAGCTCTCAAGCTCCTCATATGGTTCATCAGCCTTCTACTATGACCGGATCTCTGCTCGAGGATGCCTCCTTCTCATTTTGTACATCTTCCTCGTCAGTCTTGCAGCGGGATGGCGGTTCTGTGGACGGAGCCACCTTAAGGCGGCGCCTACGATCCTCGCAGCAAAAGTTGTTCATGTCCTCTTTTCCCAAGATTTAAAACAGACACTGGCATTTGATGGGGCAGGCACCGACACCAGAAACTCCAGTTTGGCACATAAGAGGTTTGGTTTCGGGGAATTTGAGGTTGTCGGCACTTCCGGTGGATCGAGAAGAAGAGTTGGTGTCGAAATCCAGTCAAAGCGGCAGGAGGAACCAGGAAGCAACATCAGATCGGAGCAATGGGGCATGGGACCCTGGATCAGAGAAGTCTGGGATGAAGTTAGCTATTTTCTTCCCTTTATTAGTGACGCCTTTAAAAGAGGCCATCAGCCATAATATCAAGCAAGAGTTGTCAAACATTTGATGGCATTAAACCAGACACTGTAAAACACCGGAATGAACATAGCTGTTAGACAGCAGCTACCTGCCGGCAGAGGTGAGAGGGTTAGCACAAATGCTTGATAGTACTGGATCAATACTAAAAATCCTACCTTCTCCCTACCAAAGTCTACCCAGTGGGATAAATAGGGAGTTCAAACGCCGGTGACCTGCTCAACTACTCGGCGCTGTGTGAGAAAAGAAACGCCCCTCAAACTGAGCCTCTTCAGGGTCAAAGTCAACTTCCTCGCAACGCCTCCTATCAATAGCTGGTATATACCATCCTTCACGCTCATCGTGCCATGTTTTTTGCCTGCGCAGGGTAGCACGACGGATGGAGCGGGCGGAGCGGACACCTAGCATCGCGTCTAGCCCAAGCTGTTGCCGGAGTTGCTTCAGAGTTGGAAAGTGACGCGATAGGTCTTGGTGAGGATAGTGTCGAGCATCGTCCAAGAAGACCCATGCACGCTGCCGGCAAACGTGAAGCTGCAAAACGCTGTGCGGGTCTTGGAAAAGGCCATCAATGTAAAACGGGCCCGGGACTTTGGCACGCAGGGCTTGATAAACGTGTGGACATTGTTCCCGGTCCTTGTCGATGGGGTCTTCTGTTTTATCGTAGAGGAAGTCAAATGCACCTCTGTAAGGCCAGAGCTCACCTTCATACCGACTGGATATCCCATTAAGCCCTGGTATCAGCTGCTTGGGGCAACCGGTCTCGTCCCTTGGAAACATGAGTAAGGTTGTGATGGGGTCGAAGCCGGCAAAAGCCAGATTCCGGACGGTGGGTGCTGATTCGACATGTGTATTCATATCCCCAAAGTATGTGTCTGAGCTGAAAAAAACGTTGTCGGGGAATCGGAGTCCATCGTTGCTGATTTTCTCATGTGCTTCGGTAACCAATGTATGCGGTATGTCCGGCAGCCAAGAGTCGGCGAAATGAGCAAATGCAGCTCTATAGAGGGCTTTGATGTAGCTGTAGACGCTTTGGATTGCCTCACACTCCCAGGCTGCTAGTTGGCTATGAGCGGTGGTAACAATCTTGTGTGATGCTCCTGCTCCCAAGAGGTTGACCTTGCACAGAAACTCGTATCGCAAGAATGCTTGTAATAAGCACCTTCTCTCGGCATCAGTTAGAGAATCCATCTTTATGACTTTTTGGCCGATTTCCTTGTTTCGAAACAGTAGCCGGCCAAGTTTGGAAGAGAGATCTGGAAGACCCAAGTAGGCTCGAGGCGGGAACTTGGATGTCGCCTTGGTGATGTAGTCTTCAATGTATGTTGAGAGACGATCATAGAGTCTGTCAAGACACTCGATAGTGGCGCGGTCGTTTAGGTGAAAAGGGTCCGGGAGTTGTCCTCGCGACCATCGTTCGACGTCACGCTGAACCCTTTTCACGTCAGCTTTAGGAAGAGGGCCATCTTGCTGAAGAAAAAGGGCAACTGCCAACGCGTCTTGTAGTAAGCCATCCTGAAGCTCGGTTTTGAGGAAGGCTCGCCGAATCAGTCTTTTGGACTCTTGATACTGCGCAAGCATGGATGGAGATGCCTCAAGAAGTGAGGCGGTATTCGACCTGGTTCTGAGATAAAGAGGGATATCCAGGCGTATTACTGGTGAGAGATAAGAAAAGACGTCTGTCATGGCGATGGCTGGATTGAGAAGATATGTCTCTGGTGTTGCGGACTCACTTGATGTTTTCCGATGGTAGAAGCTCGAAAGCCTGGGGGGGTGGAGGTCTTGTGCCTCTCAAAGAAAGGACACGGTCACTTCTGACAATGAGTCATATTAAAAAAGGCAATGTTCTACGGCATTCAGTTTGAATGCTATTATTATGCTCAGACTCTAGGTTACGGGATTTTACTACATTGGGCTTTGATGCCGTTATGTGTTGCTAACTGTCTTTTGTTATTATGGCTAATGAGTTCTCTTGGAGACGTTATTCGTAGTAATAGAGTTTTGATAAGGTGTTTACTTCTTAACCTTGTCTGTGTGAAAACGTGAATGTACCTAGTTGAGGGAGAACTTCTACCTGAATTTGAAAATAGAAAGCCTGTGCGCAAAACGGCCCTCGGACTGTACACGGTGAAAACTGATTGTCTTTGGAAGGCGAAATTTTGTTATTGTTGTAGATAATAATATTGAGAAGAGTCTCAGTCAGAATATTATGAAATATCTATGAATACTTGTGATATTACTAGGTGGGCCTCATACCGCGTCTGTCTTGGCAGATTTAAGTTTATACCTATATACAACTCGATCACTTACCTTGAGTCCGGGGTACTTTCATTCCAACTCAGTGTTTAAACTAGTATCAGTTCCATCGGGGATACAGCGGAAAACTCCTCAGCGGTTTCAACAGCACCCGCTACGGAGAAGCCCCAGATGAGACAAACTCCCACGTATTCCCATCTGATATCAGACGCTGTAGCTCCCTCTTGGTCACAAAACCCATCTATCGGCCTCATGAGAAGTGGAAACCGGGATCCCTTGATTATGAACACAGGATCCCCTACATTAGCCGTAGAAGGGACAAGCGCAATGCGTCCAGGATCGAGAAGACAACAGCGCCAAGCATCCGTCGGAGACCAATCTTTAAAGCTCATTTTTTTTGAGAACCTGGTGAATCTCCTCGAGGTCAAAGTCGTGGGGCAAGTCTCTGTCTATCCTGTTCATTTCTTCGAAGGACGCGGTGTAACTAGTCAGCAGCATCACGGTCGCAACGTCCCAGCCAGAAACGCGGAGGATGTCGACTTCTTCGTGGGACTGCTGTGATGCGAGGAAATCTGCCGGTAGACGCTGGGGAATGAGCACCAAGGAACCGTCAATGCTGACTATGCTGCTTGGCGTGCAAGACTGCCAGTCGGGAACCCAGGATGCGAACCGATGTGGACCTGGTTGCCCGGAGGGCCTCCTGATCAGGGCGAGAATGTCCAGGTTCTTTGTGCCGTTGATGATGAACTTCGCTAGATACTGATAGACTGCGGTAAGGCTCTTGGAGTAGTCGACCTCGAAAGATAGTAGATCCAGTGTCGGTGTTGGGTTGGATCCCGACGAGCCTCCTTCTGAGACATGCGGTGTCCCTTCCACTCGTCTTGGTGGGCGTGCCAACCCAAGAAGCGAATAAACCTTGTCTCTAGGATCAGGCGCCTCCGAAAATTTGCTTACGATAAGCAGCTCAAGTATCCCGCCTGCTATGCTGCTGTAGATGCTGTGTGATGGAACAATTGTATGCATCATGGGCTCGCCAGCCGACCAACTCCTCTTCAACCCCTTCAAGATCTGGAGTCGGCGTTGCAGCAGCGCAGGCTTTTCGAACTCGGCCCCAAGGTGGCCCTCCAGAATTGCCTCGAGTGACCGCAGTCTTCTATATCCTCGCTTGAAGGCGGTCCATCTGATAGTCTTAGTGCCGCAGCAGACAATGGAGCCTCTGGTGCCGATGATCTCTTGTCTTATCCAAGATCTCTCGAACCAAGGCCGACAAAGGAGCTCATGGAGGCCTGCATATACGACTCGTAGTGTTTTGATGCAGTCCGGCTCATGAGCCTGATGGAGTGTCAACTGACGGATTTCCTCGCTATTCATATAATCCAGAAACACCATCGCTAAATGTGTGCGCTTGGTGGACGCGCCCAAATGAACGACAACTCTTCGAGACAATCTGTAAATCTCAAACATTTGCTTGACTTGGCGATTCTTCTCCGCGGTGTCGTACTGGTTGGTGCACAGGCCGTCGATCCAGAGTAGACGGGGTCTATCCTTTAGTCTTAGGCATCGTAGCGCCTCGTGCAGACTGGCCGTGACAGGCATTGCCACTTCGGGGGTTTCGTAAGCTCCGCCCGTTTCTGAAAGGCAGGCCTCGCGACAGAGAACTATGTGCGAGAGAATGGGCGACCCCCAGTGGTACGAGACGGCTTCGTAGTGAGTCCATTTGATCAATCGTGCATCCCTCACATTGTCGCGCGCCCTTTTGCCCGGGATGGATCGAATAGATACTCGGGCGAAAGAAGGCATTGCAGTGGCGTGTCTCCCTCTCCTGGATCAAGGACGACAACCCGAATCCATCCAGGACGTAGCGGTGTGTACAGCTTCGCAGCTGCTTCCGCTCCAGATGGAGCTTCATGCGAGGGTTCCGAACGGAGCCTTGCAGGCGAGCCCCTGGCGAGGAAGGCCTTGACCTGTTGGGCCTTGAGCCAACAATCTGCTTGGCAGCTCGTATCCCTGTCCCACTCTCCTTGGAGAGATATTTCAGATGAGGAAGAGAAGGCACTGGAAGCGTCCCCATCGATAACCGGTCGGAAGAAGGCATATAAATCCTTGTATTTGACGGCGCGGGGTCGTTCGTAACCGTCCATTCCCAGAGTCAAGTTTTGTCGCTCCAGCTGATCTAGCAGCTCTCTCTCCTGTGGTGAGGATTAGTCCATGGTAGTTCTATGGGCTCGACGTGATGGGTTGTCACAGCATCTATCTCGGACAAGCCTCCTTGGTTAAGTGACGGAGAGGGGTTACGGGAGGTTGTCCTCTTTGCCTGAATGCATTGGTGCTGCCTAGCTCAGCCTCTAGCGTCAAGATGCTCAGCCCCAGCTTGGCGATAGACTGTTATTGACTTGAAGCTCGCCTAACGTCACCACCCATGTATGCAAAATAATATCACAAGTCCTTAACGTTAAGACCGGATTTTCCTATAAAACACCACCTTTTAGCATTGAGGTTCAAGAAGTAAGGCGGCAGGATATTTAAAATATTAATTAAACACCCTGGTCCTTGATGAGTTACTCGAGACACGTGATGCGAACCGCACCAGCAGGGATATCTTGGAGCTGCTTACTCTTGGCATTAAAGCCCTCATACGTGATATCATCGCTATCGACAGGGAATTAAGGGCAACTCTAGTAAGTTTGAGAAAGAATTTGAAACCTTTATAGATGATTGCCCGACCTCGTGGCAACAGACCTACCCCCAACATGATGTGCGACGTCTGCGAAACCATCATCGACATTTACTCGGCCGGCTTCGAAGAATGGGATGCAGAGATCCTCGGGGAAGTCTCGACGGTGCTGAATAGCAACTGTCCTCACGCAGAGTCTCTCCGTCGCGCTGCCAACTTTGACAGACCAATAACCGACTTCCCAAATGAGCTCTTGGCTCTAAAGAAGGAAGAGAAGCAGACGGGTGTCCGGTTGGGACTGGCGCACTTAACCCCTGAGGATGATATCATCTTTCATAATGTCTCTACGACTTACCTGGACCTTGTTGCACCGAGAGACTCTGTCGATCACCCAGGGCAGGGCATCTTGCCTGACCCAGAGTGGATTGATCTCGATACCATCCGTGACTGGTTCTCCGCCTGCAAGAATTCACACCAGTCACAATGCGGTGAACCGCCTTGGCTGAAAGGAGTTGAGTCTGCCGATCCCGAGTGGTTCATCGACGTGGTTGACCACTGCATCGTATCTCCTCCAGGAAGGGGAGTGGACTACGTTGCCTTGTCATACACCTGGGGACTTGGCCGAAATCTCAAGAACACAAAGGCCTCACTCGACGAGTTGAGACAGCCCGGGGCCCTGAACTCGCCAAAGTTTGCAAGCCAACTACCAGAGACTATTCGAAATACCATAGACATTGTCAGATTACTGGGCGAGCGATATCTTTGGGTTGATGCCCTGTGTATCATCCAAGATGACCCCGCAAGTCTTGCCCGGAATCTGAACCAGATGCAGCTCATTTACGCGAATTCGACCTTTTGCGTCATGGCAGCGACTGGATGCGGTGCTGAGTTTGGACTCCGTGGTCTCAAGGGCCTCTCGCCAGAGAGAGACCTCGAGATGCGCATCTACGACCTGGCAGATGGCAACAAGTTGATAGCCAAGCCCCTATCCGAGGACCCTACTGCGGGGACCAAGTACTCTTATAGTCAGCGCGGCTGGACCTTTCAAGAGTGGCTTTTCTCCCGTCGACGCTTGGTATTCAATCACGGCCCTCTCGTGTGGCAATGCCAATGCGCCCGATGGCAAGAGACATTCAAGATTAATCCAGAAGCTGATGCTCAGTGGAGTCGAATGTCTCGAACCAAGGAGTCTGCTCTGGATCCCTCGCCGAGTATTTGGGATTTCATGTCAATGGCCTCGACGTTCAACACCAAAGCATTGACTATGCAGGAAGATGCACCGAGAGCTTTTGCGGGGATACAGGCCATGCTTCATCGAGTCCACCCCGGCGGCTTGCTGTATGGATTGTCTGAGTTCTTTTTCGACATATCTCTGGCTTGGGCAAGCCTCTACTCCAACATTCAGAGAAGACGAGGATCAAACACAGCAGATGCGCTTCAGGATGGACTTCCAAGCTGGTCATGGCTGGGTTGGGAAGGTGATGTCAACTTTCCTCAAGACGCCGAGTTTCAGGTCATGCGGCCGTGGAATTATCATGAGCAAAAGGTTGGTTTCCGAGAGCCTGTCACAGAATGGTTTACAATGGCGACCCCAATCTCAACCAGCAGAAGGAAAGTAAGATCTGAATGGCACAAGTATAAAACCAGTTTTACAGAAAATGCTTCAGCAGAGCTACCTCATGGGTGGAAGAGGGAGGATTACGACCAACAACATCATCCCCACGACTTTTACCCTCCCGGTCGTGAACCAAAGCATGTCTTCTCTCACGGGCTGAGCCCCCAACATGGTTTCAAATATCCAGTCCCAGTTCTGAACTGGGCGGATACACCGTCATTGAGTGATCAAACCCAGTATTTGTGGTGCGAAACCAGCCGAGCGCACTTGGTGACACTAAAGACGACTATTCTTCGAGTCGAGGACTATGAACGACGTATCCGCTTTGTGGAAGGCAACAGCACAATTCTTTCAATGACAATGCATGATATGGTGAGTGTCGAGGACATGATGGACGAACAAAAGAGATCGAGCACTCTGGAGCTGGTGGCTTTCGCTAGAGGATGGTCTACTTGGCTTGGCCATGACGTCGAGCGAACCGATGATGAAGGCAGCGCAGGTTTGTAAAACCCCGGCCCCAGAATGTGACAAGACTACTGACTTTGCTAGGGAAAACGAGAATACCTGGCATGGACCCGCGAGATTGTTACTTTATTTTATGGGTTGAGAGAAGAGGAGACGTTTCGTATCGGCTGGCATCTGGCGAGGCTCTGGCGAGCTGGTGGGAGGCGAATAGAGAGAAGCAGCTTGCGCAGGTGGTCCTTGGATAGATATAGAGGCGTGCTAGAGTATTCTTTGATTTTAGTTTTGCCTTTATTTGATGCTTTGCGTAAGCTAAGATCAACCCTTTTCTACGAAATGAGACTTGTTGGACGCCCCGAGTGCTTGTCATGGTAGGTTATCTTCTGCCTAGTTTCAGGTAAGACGGAGATGGTCTTCGTCACAAGATAATGAATATGGTAATCACAACTTTTACTTATTTTCAGCATAGATAGCTCACCTAATCAACTCAATCTGGCTAGGATTTCTTCGACTTGAGAGCCTCGATCTCACGGCGCCTCTGATCCGCTGTCAACCACGCTAGGATGGTATCTGTGAACTGCTTCAGCCCATCGATGAAGCACACATGTCCTGCATCTCTGATGATGAACAGAGAAATGAGCTTTTCCTTGCCTGCTGCCTTGAACCCTTCGTCAATCTTTATTCTCATTTCTGCCATTACCTCGGGCAGGTTTGCGTCATTCTGGCCCACGATGACAACGGCATCATCGACTGATTTTCCGACCTTTCCAAGCAGAGGTCGCAGATCGAAGGTCTTGCTGCTGAGGGCATTGCAACATGTCTCGAAGCCGTCCAAGGTCGTCCTAGACATGAGGGTCTGAACCCGTTGAGCCTCCTCTGGGTTCTTCTCCAGCCACTCTTTGCCGAACCAGCGTTCCATTGTACCCTGGATTGTTGTCTCGAGATTACCGGCTTCTCGGGCTGCAGCGACTCTCTGGACAAAGAGATCTTCGACACCAGCGTTGACGGGCGACGACGAGATGGTGTCACAGATGGCAAGCTTGCTGACTGTGTTGGGAAACTTGGTGGTAAAGTAGATGCCAGTCGATGCACCCATGGAGACGCCAATCCATGAGTCGACCTTCTTGATATCTAGCGACTCCAATAGATGATGGACGTCATCGGCCATCGAGTCAAAGGTGGCATCTAGATTCTTTGGCGCAGATGAACCTCCATGGCCAGGCTGGTCATACCGCAGAGTGCGAAAGCCGTTGTCGTTGAGGATTTTGACGACGTGGTCCCAGAGTGAGAATGAGGCGCAGAGAGGGTTGGAGAGGATCACCAATGGCCCGTCTTTTGGCGTGGCGTCAAGGGAATAGGCCAGGGTCCTAGAATCAGGGAGAGTCAAGGTGCTGGCCATCCTGAGCTGTCTTATCAAGTGATTCCGCCTAGGATAATACAGCCTCGAAGAAGTTGAACTGAGGATACGACGAAACATGACGAGAGTGGAGGGCGAAGTAAGAGTCGGCTAGTCCAGTTCCTCATTGGGAGTTGGCTAGTGTGATCACATCATCGCCCATCCCCGCACTCATCTTGATGTAATCTGCGGATATAGTCGGAAGCATGCTTCCGATGACCCCTGCCCCTCATCGTCAAGTTTGTGCTTTCTCTGAATGGTGACAACGATTCGATGACTCCTTTGACAATCTTGAGCCATGGATGCTGCATCCGAGACTTCGGCAGCCGCCAAGCGTCGAACAAGGCGTATTCCCGACGAGTTCCGGAAGCGAAACGCTCAAAGCTGTGACCGCTGTCGCAAGGTATGGATCTTCCTTGGCGGGAAAGGACTTGATTGACTGGTTCAGCGACGATGCAGGTGTGTGCCGTCTCCATCTGGTACGGGGTGCGTGACGTGCCTGGAGCATAATGCGACTTGCTCTTACACGGCGCCACGAAAGACGCGTTTCTATGGTAGCTTGGATGATCTTAGCGATCGGTTAGTCACTAAAGTCTGGTAGTATTGATCGGTTGGCTGACCCAATGTTAGATATCGCTGTCTTGAGGCTATCGTCAAAGGCGCCTTTCCAAATGAGAAACTCGATACAGTCAACGACCTGACAAATTTGGGCCGGCGGATGGGATATAACATGCCCAATATAGCAGACCCCAACAGAAAACAAGTTGCCATTGAGAACATCGTGCAATCGCCTGCTCAGCGCACTCCAACCGGTCCTGAGGCCTCCACCGTTACTACTCAATCTACAGAGAGTGATGCTTCTTCAACCGGGATCAAGTCGCAGAGTGAGGAACCTCAGGCTTCACTGGTCAAGGATGTTTCTGGTCACGAGCATTACATCGGTCCTTCAGGCACACTCAACTTCTGGAACCAGCTTCGTAAGCTTGTCGATGCCAACAATAGCCCTCATGAGTCGCCTGGCCGTGAAGGGTCGACAAAATTTACACAAGATAACACTTCGCGTCTTCTTGAAGCTGATGACCAAGACGAAGCTACAGGCCAGCAGGAGGCCACAGAAGTAGCGCCCCAGGATGGACCTTCACCTGGCTCCATCACTTCAGCCATCGCCCGCGACTTTACCCGCCTTCCAACTGCCGACATGAATGAGATACTGAGACAACTCCCGTCCAATCATGTCTTGGAGCAGCTGATTCAATCATACTTCAAGAATGTCCACGACGACTTTCCCCTCTTTCATCGAGCAACATTCGAAGATGAGTACGAACTGTACATTGTACAAGCCCGAAGACATCCTCAGCTTGGACCATCACGACGGCGTCCGTTGCCAGACTGGGGCTGGATTGGCTGTCTCCATATGATGATTGCCTTTGGCTCGATAGCAGACAGAACTATCCAAGGTGTCGACCACACAGCTCTTCGACGAAAGTCTGTCACTGTTGCAAGGGCCTTACTGCCACAGTTCATATCCAAGTGCTCACTTACGAATGTGCGAGTTCTTCTCCTACTGGCATTATTTCTGCACAACAATAATGAGAGGAATGCGGCTTGGAATCTTACAGGCACTGCAACTCGCATTTCGTTTGCACTCGGTCTTCACCGGTCAGATATGAGCTCCTCTTTTCGGCCTCTGGAGAGGGAGATTCGGAAATGGGTCTTTTGCACGCTCTACTCTTTTGAACAGTTCTTGGCTTCAAGCCTTGGCCGGCCAAGTGGGCTACAAGAGCTTGATGTCGAGATTGTTCCTCCAAGGGAAGGGTTTGTCGATGGCGGCATCGGTACAGATGCTAAGCTTGTGTCCTGGTCACTCAAACTCCAAGGCATCCTAGCAAGAACGCGTCTTCTTCACCTTGGAACGACTCGCGTCTCTTCAGCGCCAACACTTGATGAGATCATGAGTGCATTGGAAACATGGAAGAGCGAGATTAGCAAAGCCCCTGGCTTTGACGTCCCCTGGGTCAAGAGTTTGGGCTCAGGTCTGACTGACAACGCCAACGCTATGGACATGGAGGATCTCAAGGTGTCTTTGGTGTGGAAGACGCGTGCTCAACTTCGCGCTGTTCTTCTTCTCCACATACAGTTTCACTACATCGCCGTTGTAGCAACACGTCCTCTGCTCCTTCGCGATGTTGCACTGACGCGAAAGTCGTCCACGGAATCGCCAACGCCATCTGTCCCCCTACATGCTGCTGTGTGCGTCAAGCATGCTTGTCAACTGAGTTACTTGATCATTCTCCTCGACCACTTTGATATCATCAATGGTCTCTCTGGTCTCGACATATTCTACGCCTACTGTTCGGCTATGGTATTAATCCTTCGACTACTCCGGCTCCGTCCCGGCGAGAGCACGGAAGATGCCACGGACGAAGAAGCCTCCCTACAGACTAGAATCAGGGATCTAGTCTCGACACTCCGCAGCGTGATAACCCGAACCGAGAAATCAGGGTCCATGAAGCGGCTTGCTCAGGTCGTTGATACCTTTTCCGAGTGTGCCAACAACCAGAATGAAGCGCCCAGTTCGCCCCCTTCAGGGTCCAACATCACAACTCATCATGCTCCCGGGATGATGAATACCTCTCAATCGGAGTTTGGCCAAGCGATAACACTTGGCTCCATGGAGGGTTTGATAGACTTTTTACCTTTTCCTGGGTTTGGGACGATAGAGGGCTCCATGACGCAGTTTACGCCGGGAGGGGACGTTACGATGCCTGAATGGTCTGATATGGAGTTGTTTATGGGAGGCTTTGGGGAACAGGGCAGAACAACATTTCAGGAATGATGATGAGGATACGAAGTCGGTGATCACCTGCCCCATTTCAGATTCTAGAAGCTTTGAGCTTCGGGCTTCGTGGCCCGTTGTATGAACTGAGAATAATGATGTTGTCACTGGCCAGCCAGCCGTGCGAATCAACTGACGTGTTACCCCTGCAGGCCGCTCAAGTCCGAGGTCCACAGGTCGGCCGGGAACATGGTGCTCGGGGCCGACCACCTTCAATCTCTGATCCTTGTCCATGGTGGCCTGATCTCTTGGTAATGCTTGGCCGCCCATTCTCGGGTCGGGTGCCTGGATTTCTCCTTGGAACTCCATACTACGTAGTAGTACCCATCGCACAAATGTTTTTTCTTTACCGTTGTGAAGCGGAGACGTTTGTTAGAAAGTCGGTGACTGCGTGGTGGTTACATGCTCGAGGGCCAGCATGATGAACTACGGGGTCACTAGATCCCTCCTTATGCCAACCAAGTTGGGCTGGCTGGTCTTAAACCTCAAATCTACATCATGTAGGTGCCAAGAGTCACTATGGGATTGATGATGGGAAAAAAGTATCGTGGATGCAGAATTGAGGGATTGCCCTACAGGACGGCTACTGCCTGGGCAGATTGGTGTAGGGACCGGGTTTCTTGGGAAGACCAGGGCGTGGCCGCCTTGGCACAGATGACACTACACCTCGATCGACCTTGCTCACCAAGTCTTGTTTCCTCTTCGTCTTCAGCCTGATGTCCCCTTTCCTTGTCATGATCAGCCAAGAACTTGGCATCGTGTTCGTTGCTGCAAACTCGATGGAGAAATGATTTGCTTGCTCGCCTTGGACTTTACTCGGGTATGGCACCGACAATGCCTGCTTATGGTCATGGGTCGAAGCAGCATTTGCAGACAGGGGTGCACATCTCGCCAGTTCTTCATTCCCCGGACCAATTGCTCTATGGTTACGTATAAGCTTCTCCCCTTGACCGAAGGAACCATTGAGTCTCATTGCTGCGCTTATTCGTCTCGTGGATTGATTCTATCGGACCTTCTTCCTGTGGAGATCCGGGGAACACAAGACCAATCTTGTCATTGAGCGGCTCTGGAGCGCCGCGTCTCCAGTATTGATGGGCATCGTGATTGGCATAAATGGTACGAGGGGCTCGACAGGGGGTCATAACACCACCGACGTCAGGGCCCGGCAATGCGGTGCCGAGGCCTGCAATGGTTCTGGAAGTGAAATGGCGCCGCCCCGGCGAAACTCTCGGCCGTTAAGATGCAACGTCACGGCATCAGAGCCATCTCGTGCAGCGTCGATCTCGCGGTGGCAGACAAACGGTCCTTGTCTGAGCGTCACGGGGTAGAGGGCGCTTACGGGGATGATTGCGGGTTGAGGTGATCGAGGTACGATGCTGTTAACTGTGGGAAATGTCTTGGAGAAGCGTGTGTGTCTGAGACATTGACGGATTTGTCGGAATTTATAGAGAAGGCAGTTGAATAGTTAGACATGTCTTGGTAATTGTCGAGACTTGAAAGGGTACACTAGCGAGTAAATACTGCATCTTCAGGCTGATCTGATGTTAGTGAACAACTTGGCTTCTCGGTTTCAGAGTTGCCGTATTGAGCATCCTCTCCATTGCCCCACTCTTCCCCCAGAACGTAATACCGTGCAACCTCCGTTCATGGCCAACCGTAACGTGACGCGCAGAGCTCCGACAACCCGAGGCTCTGGATATCGACAGTCGAGACGATGGCATATATTGAGGCTCTTTCCTTGGCTTGTATCCCTCTCTCTTCCGTACAACTCACTCTTCAGTCACATGCACACAACACTCAAGCAACTCTTACACGAGTAAACTCAACATGCCCATTGGCAATATTTACGCCATCGCCGGTGTCGCGGTGGTTGGCGGAGCCCTCTTTGGCTTCGATATCTCGTCCGTGTCTGCACAGCTCGGCGAGAACTCTTACAAGTGCTACTTCAACCAGGGCCCCAAGGGTCCGCCCTTTACCGACGATGATGATTGCAGTGGCCCCAAGTCTCTGCACCAAGGTGGTATCACGGCCAGTATGGCTGCTGGTTCTTGGCTTGGTGCCTTGATCTCGGGTCCTCTCAGTGATCGTCTGGGAAGAAAGTATTCTATCATGGTCGGCTGTCTCATCTGGTAAGTGGCAACTCCACGATGACAAGCCAATACTAACACTCTTTCTAGGATCATTGGATCAACCATCACTTGTGCTGCCCAGAACATTGGCATGCTGGTCGTCGGTCGTGTCATCAACGGTCTCTCCGTCGGTATCGAATCTGCCCAGGTCCCCGTCTACATCGCCGAGATTTCCCCTCCCTCCAAGCGTGGTCGGTTCATCGGTATGCAACAATGGGCCATCACCTGGGGCATCCTCATCATGTACTACATCTCCTACGGCTGCTCTTTCATCGGCGAGCAAAACTCGCGCAACTACAACACGGCCTCCTGGCGTATCCCCTGGGGTCTCCAGATGGTCCCTGCCATCTTCCTCTTCTTCATGATGATGCTTCTTCCCGAGTCTCCTCGTTGGCTCGCTCGAAAGGATCGATGGGAGGAATGCCGCGCCGTGCTCACTCTTGTCCACGGTCATGGCGATCCCAACCACCCCTTTGTGGCTCTCGAGTTGCAGGACATTAAGGATATGTGCGCCTTTGAGGCCTCTATCGCTGATGTTACCTACCTTGATCTCTTCAAACCCAACATGATCAACCGAACCTTGATTGGACTGTTTACCCAGATTTGGTCCCAGCTTACTGGTATGAACGTTATGAGTAAGTTTGCCCACGATCCCATTTGAAAGGCTACTTGGCGCTAACCAAACCCAGTGTACTACATCTCATACGTGTTCTCCATGGCTGGCTACAGGTAAGCTTCCTTGACCCCTTCATACTCGTCAGCTGCTCACATTGTTCTAGTGGAAACGCCAACCTGCTGGCCTCATCCATCCAGTACATCATCAACGTGCTCATGACCGTCCCCGCTCTTCTCTGGATGGACCACTGGGGAAGACGACCAACCCTCCTCGCTGGCAGCGCTCTCATGGGTATCTGGATGTTTGCCAACGCCGGAATCTTGGGCGGCAATGGTACTGTCTGGCCCGGCGGCAAGGACGGAGTACCCGAGGTCTCGATGACTGTGTCTGGCTCCGCTGCAAAGGGTCTTATCGCCTGCACATACCTTTTCGTCGCCTCTTTCGCTCCTACTTGGGGCCCCGTCTCTTGGACCTATCCCCCAGAGCTGTTCCCTCTCCGACTCCGTGGCAAGGGTGTCGCCCTGGCTACTTCGGCGAACTGGGCTTTCAACACTGCTCTCGGTCTGTTCACTCCTGTCGCATTTGAGAACATTCGGTAAGATACATTGTCTTCAACCCTGCAATTGCTTCAGTCCCTAATACCTCGCAGATACAAGACCTACCTCATCTTTGGTGTCTTCAACGTTGCCATGTTCATCCACGTCTTCTTCATGTTCCCCGAGACTGCCGGCAAGACCCTTGAGGAGACCGAACACATGTTTGAAGACCCCGACGGCATTCCCTACCTCGGAACTCCTGCCTGGAAGACTCGTGTTGCCACCAGCCTCACGACCAGGGCCGAACAGGGCGACGTCGAGGCCAAGCTTGGCCACGAGCATGAAGAAAACGAAACTGCTGCCGAGAAGTAACTAATGATAATGGTCGTCCCTGATGTTACGAAAATGATTAAGATATCAAATTGAAGCTAGGAGTTGGTGGGAGTTTTGAAGCGTGTACGAGACCAAGTTGATGGGGTAGTTTAGCCTTTCTAATGCCGATTTCTCTACTCGAATAATCGTACCTTCTCAGTGATGGGTGTGACTATGGAGCTTGTCGTTCTCTCATTATGGTGTAGAGATGTCTATTGAGGGAGGATAGGCATGCAGTCCAAGATTTGCGCCTGTATACTTGGCTCCGCTGCTAGACGTGTACGATGCAACTTGACTCTCACGCCGGGCTTCCCGATAGCTATATCTCTAACGGAAATCACTTCTCTCACCCTCGAATACCAAATGTGCATATGTTCACCCCCAGAGTCGAGATTTCCTTCTTGGTCAAGATTTCCTAGCCCAAACAAATACCCACGTCGGCGACATCCATTGAAAGCCAAGTGGTGGAAAGGGAAGCTTCACACCGAGATGGCCAATCGCTTCGTGAAGTTTAGTAGCACACAGAACTTGACACATTGCAGGTATACATATTTGGAGATTTCATAGCGTCTGAACATATGTGCTAAGATGTCATTCAGACTCTACCCAACTCCGCAGAAATTGGTGCAAGTTGATATCATCCAGAGCCAGCGGTTTGCGATGTTGCTCTAAATCCTCAGGCTTAAGCGTGAGCTCGATGTCTTCCCCTGGACAGAACATGCGTTGTATGGGAGATCCTTCCCGGTCAACGCCCACCACATGAAACCCAACCCCAGCACGGACCGTCTCTGTTATCTTCCGCTGAGCCTGCTCCAGGAGCAGAGTCACATAAACCGCTATCTTGCTACTCTTGAAATCCCTCAGCTCCAAGAGGAACGAGGTATCTCCAACGTCGCTTCTGGTCACCGTATCCAGTCTTCTCCCTCTTTCCATCTCCGAGTCTCCCTTATTTAGGGCATATTCAGCTCGGTGAACTATTTTAGGCCCAGGTGCCATAGAACCAGTCGTGTAGTTGAAGTTGAGTTCAATGCTGTAGAGAGATAGGTCGTCTATTACTGGAAATGTCGTGGCGATTTTCACCATGATCAGAGCCCCATGCTGCGGAGGATCTGTTGTGAATTCTCCTGAAATGCCTCTACACTCTGCCGTAAACTTGATCCTCGTATTGGCGAACCTTTGAGAATTTTCCTTGACAGGCCAGTTGTTTTCCTTTTCCTGGATCATTTCAATGATTTCGAGCTACAGATAGGATCCACGATAGACAGTCATACATGTCGTTTGACAAGATGTATAAAGACGTGATTGAATAGGATGGCACAACAGTAGGGATACGCATGGCTCTCACGTACCGGTTGGATGTATTTGGACTCAGGTGCGACTCCTAGAGTATTATCATTGGTTGCTGCCGTATTTCCATCGCCAGTTGGGCGCTCCGCGTCTCGATTCTCTTGCGTCTTGGTTTTCGTTCGCGGCGATATCGGAATGCTATGGCGACGACGCGGATTTTCGCTGTCTCGCAAACGCTGAAGATCTGTGAGGCTGATGGCCCTAGAAGGGGTTGGTGATTGCGGTATGGCCTCCCTCTGTCTGTCGCGGTGTTTCGAGGTCGAGCTCGCCGAATAGATGGTTTTTCGTTCTTCCCGGGTTCTAGTTTCGGTGCGACTAGGAAGTTGCTTAACAGCTGTCTCTACCCGTCTCTTGGAGCTTCGGGTGGCGCTTTGTGATGGGTCATTCCGGTTGTCGCTCCTCTGCGAGATGCGAGGCGATGACGGGCTGGTTCCGCGCCCGCGAGGGGACGCTTCAGCTGGGCCTGGTGATAAGGCTGCTAGTTCTGTTGAAAGAGGTGTCAGTCGGTACTCGTCCGTCTTCGCGAAATCGTCTAAGGAAAACGGCCATCTGGATCTGCGGCGGACGGGTAGGGGTCGCGGTGACTGTTCTTCGGCTTTGCGTGATTCCTCGGCCCGAAGGGCTTCTTCATGGCGAACGCATTCGTCCATGAGAACGGGGTTTCGCGAATTATCAGAGAGCCTAGCTGTCAACTGCTGTGATGGTTAGCCTAGTAGATATCAGGACCTAGATAGGAGGTAGCAATAGCAGAAGCACAAGGTGGCGGCTGATCACCTCTTGATGATCTGACAACGTGTGGCAGGCTCAGGCACTTACGCATACGCGAACCAAGGCTCAGGTACCAGTTTTCCCCAATAGTGCTTTCAGCCAGCCTCATTAGTCTGTGCCTCGCCATCACATGCAGTGTGGCCAATAGTATCTGGCGCAGGCGCCTCAAGGTAGCAGCGACGCCTATTCTGGAAGTGACGGCAGCTGTATGTCAGGTCAGCAGACTTTGCTTACATTCATGAGGCTCAAATTTTGAGTGTTAGAAATGCTATTTGAGGCTGGAATTTCTGGTGCGAAAAATAGACTCAAAGTAGATCGACACCCTGACCCCCTCTTGACGTGCTGACCGCAGCCATGGCCGCGCCGCAAGTGGGAATCTACACCACCATATGTTTGGTAGCGATTAAGCTCATTATTATTGTCCTGGAAGGACTTCTGCGCCGTCACTTGAGTGTCGAGGTGCACCAAACAGCGTCCAACCTCCAGAATTTCCCCATTGGCCCCTACAATCGGTGTTGTAAACAGCTCGAGCGAGTCAAAGTCAAGCTTGACACGCTTTGCAAGCTACACAAGCGATATGGCAACCAAGTTTTGGATGTTGAACATGATGTTGAATCTTTGAATCGTGGCCCAGGCGATGACCAGAAACGGGTATGATTTGATCATCCTGCAATCAACAAGCAAATGAACTCACTTTTCCTTAGACAAATGCTCATCAAAGATCTAAGCGACGGCGTTCTAGGCAATCTATGACCATGAGGGAGCTTGCCAAGCGTATTTCCGAGTCACTTGAGGAACGTCGTGACAATCCAGCAGCATCTGAAGATCTCGACGAAATGGCCAGCAGGTTATCGAAAGTTGCGAGCTACATCGACCGCGATCTCACGGGCTCGAGTGATAGTATTCTTCTGAATCATGAGCAAATTCGAAATCTGCAGGAGGACATTGGATTCCTTGATAAGTGCTTCGGCTCACCCGGCGAGCCTTTTGTCCCCGACCAACGTCTTTTGAACAGCATCAAGAACAGGCAATGGCGTTTCGCTTGGATTTTTCGCATGTCAGGTCTCATGATGGGTGCGGTTTCTATAGTCCTCGGGGGTTTCACCTCTGTAGGAGCTAAAGGAGTGCGCCTGGATGAGGAACACCAATGCTGGGTTGCAGATGCAGACATCATCGGCGATGGCGTCCGAGCCGGCACCTGGTCGCGAGCTGCCATTCTCTTCCTGTCTACCTTCTTGGGCTCTTTTCACCATAGCCACACGGCAATAAAGGAACTCGGAAGCGGCCTTCTTGGAATGCACGTGTCCTTGGCCTTGGCCTTCCTTGGCCCACTGGTTCAAGGCGAGCTCTCCCCGGTTGACGCCATTCTCGGATCTATGGTCCTGGATGTCCAAAACAGTGCCCTATCCATGCAGCTAATGGAAAAGGAGACACTAGCCGCCTAGTGGCAAGTAGGAGCAGTAATGGTAGCGCAGCTTCTTGGACTCGTCAGTATCGGAATCATCATGCACAGCTTTACTCAAGACAAGCTGGCCGTGGATAGCTGCAAATGCTTTTCCGCATTCTAGTGGTCATGGTTCAGCAATTGTCCGACAGGGCATCCAAATCAAGTCTTTCCATTCTGGATATACTATAGCTTGAGATGCCTGAGTACGGCCCATTCGTGGTTTCTCTCGATGAGCAAGACAGCGTCGTATGACAAGGCTCTGAGGTGGGAAGACGACAATCTCTCACGACTGTGCAAGTCCTGTCGGGACAGAAGCCACAGCGACGATCCGACTTCTCCGTGCGAATGCGAGGCCTGCACGGAATCTTGTTCGGCTTGCAAGAACTGTGGAAGGCTAGCTTGTTGCTTGGAGAGAAAGATGCACTGCGAACCTTGCCCCGACTGCAAGCAGTGTGAAAGCTGCAACCATATGAGTTTCGAATTTGAGGCAGCATACATGAAGCTAGGTTTCAGGATGCATTCAGAGCTCCCAACCACAGTCAGCCAGCTGTATCTGGAGCATGGCGCGTTTGCCTGTTTGAGTCTGGTGGCTGCTGAACGCACCATCACGATACATTCAGGTCGCCTCACATCACCTGTTTACTTGATTGGGCAAATCACTCCTATCGTTATTGCGGGATTGACTATTCTGCGTGTCGTTTGGGTGACGTCAATGGAGCTTCACAAACAAAATCGATAAAAGAGTGGGCAGCCTGTCACGTGCTAAAATGGCCCGATTGCCAAAAGCGGCAAGAGAGCCCTTTGTCAGCAGCTAAGACGCAGCCGATGCGGGGTTTACCGACTTTATAAGGGGAACCCCATAGAAAGGAAGTAGAGCAAGAATCAAAACCGTCACACCCCTAGACCTACGTTCACGATGCTCCCTAGCTGCTTGACCTCTTCACTCTCTTTATTGCCGTTCCGACCCCTGACACTGCCTAAGGAAGGTACTCGGGGGGCTGACTAATGAATTAGGCCGCTCCTCTCTTTACTAGAGAGGGGGTAATAAAGGCTATAACTCTATTACTTTTATAGCTATCTTATATATTATAATTATATTATATCTTAATAAAATAAAGACTAAATTTAATAAAAATATTATTAATAAATTATAATTAATCTTATTAATAAATTATAATTAATCTTATTAATAAATTATAATTAATC